>VYZV01025819.1:25097-53114 GCA_013401275.1 Pandion haliaetus | reverse complement strand
TGTTTGTGTTTTGGGGGTTTTTTTTTTTTTTTTTTTGTTTTGTTTTGGTTTAGGTTTTTTTTCCACAGCTGAGGAGATCACCTGTGCCCACAGCCTGATAGAAATTCATTAAATGAAGTTGAGTGGCCCATCCATAAATCACCCATTTCTGGGATATTTTGACATGATTCAGTCTCAAACTGTTAATATACAAGTAAAAGTGCTCAAACACTAGAGGTAGATAAGACAGTAAAACTGAGCACCAAAATTTAGTTTCAAATAAATCCCNATACCTCCAGGGATGATGACTCCACCACTTCCCTGGGCAGCCTGGTCCAATGCCTGACAACCCTTTCAGTAAAGAAATTTTTCCTAATATCCAATCTAAACCTCCCCTGCCGCAATTTGACATAGGGGAACATAGCATATATGACATAGCATATAACATAGGTGAACAGGAATCACAGAGAGGAAATTTAAAAGACTCTTTCCTCCTGGTTCATATTGGACTTTGCAGCTGGCAGCCAATACAAATAGAAAAGGAAACATTACTGTGATCCACTGCACATATACAATGTTTTCTTCACAGTGGCAAGCCAGAGATTTATGAGACACAGAGCAAAAATCTAGCGGTCGTGCTGGGGGGGAAATTATGTAGCCTCGAAACAAGTTTCAGTGCCTTGCAGGTTTTAAGTAACATAAGTCTAATTGGAAAGACACTTCAGGAAATCATTCCCAAGGATGCTTTTGAGTGGCACCATGGTGGATAAGGAAACAGTAGACAGCAACACCTAGCAGGAACCAAGAATCTGAAAGATGCAGAGGCATTTCCATCTTACTGGAAGTCCTGAACATGTCAAGCCCTTGGTTATCCTGTCTAGAGGAGCAGAGCAGGAACCAATGGACTGTGCTGAAAATTCCTGAGACTACAAAGCAAGCAGCTACCAAGTGGCTTTTCATCCATTATCTTCTAAAGAACTCCAGAAATTAAAGGAGGCAAGAAGCCTGGATTACTCTTTTCCAGCAGTGAAAATACAAGATGTAACTGAATAATATTTTCTTTTCCTTTTTTTTTTTAAAATTGAAATTGGTAAATCCACTGATGATGATATACACTGTAATTAATATTGTTCTGTTGTGAATATCCACACATTACAGCAGTCTTCAAGGACTTTGGAAGAAACTAGGAAAGTCCTGTTAACCTTCTAAGGATCATTTAATGTTGTGCATAAGGACTGGGTAAGACATAAAATATTACAGTTGAACTATGTCGACGCCAAATGATGATGAAAATTTTGAACTTGACAGCTACTAGAGCACAAATGGAATGAACTTCATCCATTGCTTGTCTCCGTGCAGGCAAAATCTTCTCTCTATATGAAGATAAAAGAAGGTTGTTAGAGCAAGAAAATGAAAGAAGGGTACTAGTAAAATGAAATTCAGGAGAATCGCAGAGTAGGAGTAAATAAAAGTAAAAAAGCATAACTCTCGAAGTGGAGAAAAAAATTATTTTAGAAGCCTTTCTGTCAAAGCTCTGAGATAGAAAGCTTATTGAAGAGACTGTATTGATAAAATTGGCATTTTTGACATGTTGGTATGGTTTGTCTGAGTGGGATGTTGCGCTTGGGCTATAACAAGAACAGTAGGGCTAAAGTTGTTAGATGGTGGGGGAGTGACACCTCAAAGAAACCCACTGCTTGGTTCTGAGTTGTTAATTTAGTGATCCAGGGCATTAAATTCATGCAGATCAGTGATCTGATTGATCTTAAAAGAGGCTTTTAGTAAAGATAGGGTTTAGGTCATGGAGTGGAGCTGGAAAACAAGAGATTTTGCTTAAAGCACAGGTAAAATTAAGATACGGGTTATTCAGTATATGAGAAAAGGCTTAGGGTTTCAGTTATGAAGAAAACAATTCCCTCCAAAATCTTAGAGCTTAATTTGTAAAGGCACTGTTGTAAACATACTACCACTATTCTATATCAGATAAAAATGAACTTTAAGTTTGGGGTTTTTTTCTAAGGACTTTAAATAGAGGAAACAAATGCTGCCTAGTAGCTTATACCATGTCGGTAAAAAAGGCCATTTGTCCAAATCAGAGAGAAATTATTAATACAATAGATGAGGAATTTAGTTGGATAGAAAAATAAATTAACATTAATTAACAAAGAATTTTCAATGGCTTAGTTGGTAAAAGAGTCAAAATTCAGCTATCAAAGTTGACAATAATTTTGCTAAAAATTTATCACACACCTAAGGTCTGTGGTGAGGAACACAATAAATAGAAATAAAAGATGATAAATGACAACAAAGGGACAAAATGGAAAATGGACATAGCTTCCAAGTTGTATTGATTTTTGAATTACAGAAAATGGGTTAGGTAATTTAAAACACTGCAGGAAAAATCTGGAATGCATACTGGCAAGGTAACTTAAAAAATAATTTGAAGTATACTTGGGACATGCCATCATATGTAACCCTTACAAAACACAGAAAATAAAACTGGTAATTCTTGCTGAAATGTTTATTACCTATGTCTATTCTGTAATTAAAAATAAGCAAGATTTTATTCTCTATCATATAAGGATGAAAGGTGTTCAACTCCTCTACTTGGATGAGAATATTAATACCATCCATGATTTTTTTTTTTTAAAAAAAGGTCAGAAAACTTATCCTTAAGAATTCTGAAAGAGCTCGATAAGCTCCCTGGCCTGTTGATGCAATGGTTTTTTTTAAGGCATTTGGAGCATCAGGGACATTGCATGTGTTAAAATGCTAGACACCATGATCTTGTGGAAAACAATTGTCAGGACTGATTTGATTCCTTGAGAATAAAAGTTAAATTGGTAAAGTCAACTGCATAAACACATTAAATTTCATAACATTTCAATTAATTCACTACAAAACTCCAAATGAATGGTTTGACTGTGTAACTGCTATATAGTAGCAGTAAAGCATGTTAAATAGATTATGAAGTAGACAAACTGTAAATGTTTACTTACTTACAAGTTGGTATCTCACACTAAAAGATGTTTCTAATACAAATCTGGGGACCAAAAGTAGGTGTCTATTTGTTGCTTAAATCAATGGCAAAGAAAAACCAAGAATAGTGTCCATCTAACCCAGTTACAAAAATCAACAATAAACCTTTTGTTCCATTCATGCCATCTAAGATGTTTTTAAGTTCAATGAAGTTCATTTAGTGTATGTATATTTTGTGTGTGTACATGCAGATATGCGCACTCAGGGGTAGAGTCTCGGCATAAGACTTTCAATTTCCTCCTGGAAGCAAATTCCTTGTGGAACATCCATCATTTTGTTGGGTCAATTTGATAGATAAAGATCCTGCCTGAAAATCCCATCTCCCAAACTACTTGATATTCAAGTAATTGATCTCCAAGGAGTTAGAAACACCGAAGTGAATGTCATTCAGAAACATATAAAGCTTTCAGCCATAAACCTTACGCTAAGAAAGCATCCAAATGGCTCTCTGGACAATGTGGAAACCTCTCACAGTCAAGCTCTTACACCTATAAATAGCCTATACCAAAAAAAATAGGCAATTACTTTTGACATGGAGGATGGATGAGCTACCATAGGTGCATCCCAGCACAGGCCTGGGAGGTAGAGCTGCCAAAGGAATGAAGCTCAGAATGGGAGGAGGGTGATAGGAACGGGGTTACACAACCCAAAATTGAGCGCTACAGCTGCTGAGGTTGGACCAACCCCGTAAGCAGCGACTTCTCAGACATGAAGTCATGTTAGCCCAGGAGCCTCGCTCGGTGCTATCCATAGATTCACGGAGCTTAAGGCCAGAAAAAGCCATTAGCTGGTCTAGTCTGATCTGCAGGCTATTGCATTTCACCAAGTTACCCCTATATTGAACTACAGCTACTGAGCTGACCAAGGTCTTGCTCTTATTTCTCCTTTGCAAAAGTTTTATCTTCACACAGGACTCTAGACTGCTGCATCAAGTTGTGGGGGAGAAGGAAAGGGACAGGGAATCATGTAAAATGTTAGCCAAAGTGTAAAATGCAAAAGTCAAACAAACCATAGATTTATAAAGCAAAGATGTGATTTCTTTTTTTATCTGGAAGACTTTTTCTCTATCTCTGAGGTTACACCTTTACAACATCTAAAGAGGATCATGGAAATATAATTGTTATCTGAAAAGTGGGACAGGAAGGCAGAATAACAGAAAAACAGTGATTTTATTAAACTGTGTGAGAAACCCACTTATCTGATGTGGAAAATTAAATATGATTTATAATATAATATATCAGAAAAATCAATAACAGAATATGTTAACATAAAATAAAAATTGTAGCAAGTTAATGTAGATTTTTAAGTAAAAGTATTGACTGAAGATTCTAATCAGGAAAATGCATGAAGGTTAATCCAGAGCATGCTTAGGAATAAATGAATTCAATTTGAATGTATCGCTAAAATTATTTTTTGATCTAATGGAGTGATAATTGAATTCTTTTTCTAATCTGAAGCAGGGGAGATAGTAGCACCACAACATAATTACTTGTCTGGTTAAATACATCGTCCCTTTTTGTGGAAATAATTTGCTTTCAGATTCATGCTGAGAAGCTACCAGCTCCTCTTTATCATAATATAATTTAACAAAATGTAGCATTCCTTCTTCATCAAATTAAACCAATTTGGAAAATTGAAGAGTCTTTGGGTCTCAGCTCTTCAATCATGCTCCATTGTTACACTCAGATGAAAAAACAGGGCATTAAAAAAAAAAAGCTTCAAAAAGGGACTGACTGTCTTCTTTTAAGTAGGATTGGGAGGGACGAGAAAAAAGGGGATGTCCTTTAAGAAGGAAATGACTCAAAGGATTTTGTGAGAGGTATGCAGACTACATCCTTGGATTACTGGAGCTCTGTTACAGCCACCTTGGGAATGCCTGCAGCCAGAACAGCTTACTCCAGCAGAGCAAAACCTCAGGCTGAGTAACTGTAAGTATCACAGATATCGACCATATCCACCCCACTGCTTCATCATGAATTAAAGCAGGTTATTTGATTCTGGGACTTGTCTGGGTTTTGCTATTCCTTGCAGCAAGTCCTGATGTGAAGAAGGGTATATACTTACTCAACATGTCACTAGTACAGGTTCTCCCCTTTGTGTTAATGCTGGAAAACAGTAAGGTTGCCTGGTTATTTTGAAAGATTGCTGAAGTATCTCAGCTTCACAATTTTCAGCCATATAACAACATTTTGAAGTTGTGAACTTCTGATGTTAAATATAATTTTAATCTTTCAGTACTGAGTGCTGTCTCTCAGGTTCTGATTTGAGAACTGATCCTTATTCCGCACACCTCACTGAATAAATAGGTGTAGGGGGCCCATATGTGGCAAATGTTTTTCTCTAGCATGTCCTTAATTACATCTACTCTTAATTAGAACATCTCCCATAGAAATCAGTTGCACCTGATGTAATTTCAGGGGACTGTTGTGACTAGATCCACTTTTACAAGTAGTGCAGCCCAGTAAGAGCAAATCTATAGAGCAAAACAGGTGGTGTTGAGGACCTGACATCTGTGCTTTGATGTTGAAAGGGTTTTACTTCAAACTATGACCTGGTCCTGTGTCTTACCCCCATCAGCAGTGTGCTTCCAGAAAACATTTTCTAGAGTGCGTCTTCTAGCATGATTTCACTTGAAGGAAACCCAGTTCACATACTCCAAGAGACTGCCCAGTGAAGCTGTAACCAAATGAGAGGTGGCTACCTAAGCGTGGTGAGTGGAAACAGACGGGAACATTCAGATTCCTTGTTTCTAAGAATATTTGGGATGTTCCAAAAGAGTGTACTCTTTGAAAGACTGGCTCTGGGCCCTGCTATGTTTGGAGAAGCTACACCCAGCCTTTTAAAGGTTTTCTGTCTCCTACATGTCGCAGAAAAGTTGGGGAGCTCATTACTCATATGTTTGGGCCATGCCAGATTCTTGGTCATTGCCTCTGCTCTCAAGTCCTTACCTACAAGTAATATATATTGGGGAAAGCATCCTACTTTTCTTTCCTTTCAAAGCCCTAATACCTCTACCTGGGTCAATTTTTTCTATGGACAAGGTGATCCACAGCAACAGTGTGGAGGGCACCCTCAGTGACTTTCAAGGAGGGTCTCATTCCCACATCCTGACAGTGTTTTTAAAATTCAGATCCAAATCTGGACTTTACCACTACTCAGTAAATGTTGAACTTGCAACATTTCAGAGGAAGATCAAGGGTGAACTCAAACATGACAGTTTTGGTCAGGTTTGAGCCACCTTCAGGAACACTGTTGTCCCCCACACCATAAACTTTCCCTGTGCATTTGACTATAATAATAGTTCCTCAATTAGTGATGTACCAGAATCTGTGAATTTAACCTGAATACTATACAGTTGATGAACAGGTGGAAATAATATTTTTCTATTACTAAGTAGCTGAGCCACAGGTAATTAATAACTTGTCAAAGTAACAAGAATCCTTTACCACCTGTCGTGGTTTCAGCTCAGTCGGTAACAAGGCACCATGAAGCCGCTCACTCACCCCCCCACCCCCGCCCCTGGCCACGTTGGGATGAGGAGAAAATCCAAAGGCAGGCTCGTGGGTCGAGACAAGGACTGGGAGGGATCACTCCCCACTTACGGTCACGGGCAAAAGACAGGCTCAACAACAAGGAAGAAACAAAATCCATTTCATTTACTACCAATCAAATAAAAAAACCACACAAGGGTATTAGGAAGGGAAACCAAACATCAGAACACCTCCCCCCACTCCTCCCGCCTTCCCGGCTCAGCTCCACTCCCGGTTCTTTCTACCTCCTCCACCCGGCAGCGCAGGGGAACAGAGGATGGGGGTTGAGTCAGCTCGCCACACATTGTCGTTGCCGCTCCTTTCCTCAGGGGGAAGATTCCTCACTCGTCCCCTGCTCCACCGTGGGGTCCCTCCCACGGGAGACAGTCCTTCACCAACTTCTCCAACGTGGGTCCTTTCCGCGGGCTGCAGTTCCTCACAAACTTCCCTGGCGCGGGTCCTTTCCGCGGGCTTCAGTTCTTCCCGAACTTCCCTGGTGTGGGTGCTTTCCGTGGGCCGCTCTCCAGTCTCACGCTGCTTCAGCGCGGTTTTTACCATGGAGGCACGGCCATCTTGGGGAGCCTCCGCTCCACCGTTCACCTCCCTGGGCTGCAGGGGGACAGCCTGCCTTCTCACCACGGGCTGCAGGGCCATCAGCCTCCTCAGGCGCCCCTCCTCCTCCTCCTTCTTCACTGACCTCAGTATCGGCAGAGATGTTCCTCTCAGGTTTCCCAACCCCCACACTACCGGTTCCCCTTCTTCAATCTGTTCTCCCAGAGGCGCTACCACCGTCACTCCCCTCCCAGAGGCGGGTCCGACATTTTGGCGCCAGGGGACCTTCTAGCAGCTTCTTAAAGGGGCCGCCTCTGCAGCCCCCCTCCCCTGCCACCAAGGAAAACCGCGCCACACAAACCCATAACACCACCTGAAATTTATTTAATTAAGAAAAACATACCTGTCTCTCTAAGGACTGTCTTTCATTTTTCCATGAAAAATAAATAAATAAATAGATAAATAAATTCTATTTCTTTCACTGTTTAACCTCAGCTTTAGTAGAGGACCAGTTGATGCATATTTACTTTAAATGAGAAGTTCTGTAATCCATACAAAAAATCGTTGTTCAGATCATGAGTTTACAGCTGCAAAGCTGAACATACATCTGCCTTTTACCATTTCTGTATGATGTCTGCCCAGATTTGAAGGGGAGAAGGTAGAAATATGGTAACCGGTAAATGTAACACTCAGACAACTGGTATATTCATCTACAAAGGCAGTTAGAGGTAAATAAAAATTTATAAAATTAAAGGATGGATATTCTAGCTAGACATTTTATTGCTAAAAGTAATTACCTTCCATCTCTTGTTTTCCCCTCTTCCCCCAGTCTGTGCTCACTGTTTAAAATAGATTGATAGAATGGTTAAGAATTCTTTCTGAGCTCCAGTGAGATTATATCAATTATTTAGAAGTGCTAAAATTTTGGCAGGGACATAATCCACCTTCTCACTTTGAAGACAATCTGGAGATTAATACAAACATGCATTAAGGAAAGAAATTCAGGCAGGGTAAAGCTAGTGTGACAAAATGAACACTTGTACTCCACTATTGCAGCATGAGGAGAAGGGAATTAGCTGTCAGATGATAAACAGGATGAATTGCCTGCTTGTCATATCAAAAGCTTTTAGCTTTAATCTGAAGACAATGGATATATTGCAAGTTTTACAGTGATAAAGTTGAATTTTGGCTCATAGTGATGAATTTAAAATTGAAATGTCCTGCCCTTTGATACTGAACACATACTAATATTTTAAGTTGTTTATTTTCTATAAACTATGCAGACAGGGAACATATCCCAGAATCTAGAAGTGGGAGGGTGTTATTTTCACCAAACTATGAGTCTTTATAAAATTTTGTAAATAAAGACACACATAAATATTAATTGCCATGATATTTGTAATAACAAATGCTAGATTGTAAAGACAGATATAAACTTATCATTAGATACATTAAGAATGTATTCAACACCAGGAAATTAGGTCATAAATACATGATCTCTGCAAAAACAACCGTTGAGATTTAAGACTGTTGTTGATCACCATTAGTTCATTACCATCTTCCTAACTGAGTCACAGTAACAGATCAAATGATTGCTTCTAATCTATTTCAGTGTGGTCAGTTGGCTTAATAGACCTTTAAATCAGAGAGGCTGGTGATTTAAACCAGTGTATCTGACATTCCACTGAAGCAGACTAAGAATATTTGTACATTATGTTACCACAGTTCAGCTCTGGGAATGGTAACAAACAGCTTTACAGCAATAATGAACAGTCTATCAAAAACTTCGTAAGATGCTCTCTCTTGGTTTACAAAAGCAGGAATTTCTATGTCCATCTTTGAGCTGGTCATTAAAAATCAAATTAGAAAGGATATTTCTGAACATAGTTTGATTAGAGAAAAATTATCATAACTGACAAGCAAATCTGGCCTCTCCAGGCTATCATATATATAATTATGGAGGTGAGACAGACGTAAATAGTAATTGACTTAGATAATTTTTCCTAAGTACATTTCTGATTTTTTTTATTCCTGTAGTCTTGGAGAACCTCCTGATCATTTGACTTACAACAGAATCAAGCCTTTGCTAACTTCTTTATGTGCCTTGCAACCATGAATCAACCTGTGATGGCCAAGAAGGATGAACTTTGGTATGCATGAACAATAGTATGAATTAGGGGCAAAGCAACACTTTGTTCATGCAGGCAAAAGGGGAGAGGGTGAGAGGTTTACTCTGGAAACTGTAGGACTGTATGTTTCTTGACTGGGAATCAGTGTGTAGTAAGCACAGGGTGGTGGGAAGCAGCAGCAACTCAGACCTGCAACCATGTGAATGGTGAAGGTGGTTTTAACTTCACAGTGGTGATCAACATAAGGGACACCAAGCCATGTTGGAGGTATCTGCTTCCTACTGTTGTCCTTATAACATTCTCAGCAGAGATCAGGAGCTGTGACTGGGAGCACACTTCATCCTTTTCAGGGCAAAGACATATGGATTATGAGATTAACATACCTTCTGCTCCTCCCAGGACCAGCTTCCATTGAAAGGAGGCTTAGGAAGAGGTAATGTTTCTGTTGATCGCTATTACTCACTGTTATGTCTTGTATAAGTAGTAGCAAATATGAGGCAAGTCTTAGCTGTAATTGAAGTATCAAATGTAAGCAGAAATTGGAATAACATCACCTTTCTTTTTCTCTTCTTTTAAATATTTCTTCTATTTGGCCTTTTCCAAAAGTAAATCTTACTAGGCCTGCTGGATACTCTTAAGTATTTTCACAATTCCTTCTTACTCCATGTCATTTGCTCCTGAAATGTCCATGTGCTTTTTTCTCCATTAGTACTTCTTTAATCCTTCACAAATATATGCATGTTGTAAAAGAAACGTTCAATAACACCTTTGTATTCATTTTCAGAGACAGCAGAATTAGAAGGCTTATCACGCTCCTTTCACATTGCTCTGGAGTACGGTCCTGGCCACATGTCCCCCATTGGGACTTCAGTAATAGAGCTTGTTGCAAATCTTCCATCAGAGCCATGCTGAAACACAGTTTTTCTATAAATTATAAAGTTTCTGTGGCTGGGTTTATCTTCCAACAGAAAACTAATGAAATTTTCTTTTGGAAGCTGAATTTAGTTGACAAAAAAGTCCTCCCAGTGAATTTTTGATGGTTTACAGGTGTTATGGGTTTGTGTGGTGCGGTTTTCCCTTGGTGGCAGGGGAGGGGGGCTACAGAGGCGGCCCCTTTAAGAAGTTGCTGGAAGAATTCGCTGCCCCAAAATGTCGGACCCGCGCGCCAAAATGTCGGACCCGCCTCTAGGCGGGGAGTGACGGTGGTAGCGCCTCTGGGAAACATATTTAAGAAGGGGAACCGGTAGTGGGGGGGGGAAACCTGAGAGGAACATCGCTGCCGACACTGGAATCATGGAAGTGGAGGGGGAGGAGGAGGAGCCTGAGGAGGCTGATGGCCCTGCAGCCCAGGGGGGTGAACGGTGGAGCGGAAGCTCCCGAAGGTGGCCGTAACCCCATGGTAAAAACCGCGCTGAAGCAGTGTGAGACGGGAGAGCAGCCCGCGGAAAGGACCCGCGCCAGGGAAGTTCGGGAAGAACTGAAGCCCGCGGAAAGGACCCGCGCCAGGGAAGTTTGTGAGGAACTGCAGCCCGCGGAAAGGAACCACGTTGGAGCAGGGAACGAGAGAGGAATCTTCCCCCTGAGGAAAGAAGCGGCAACGACGATGTGTGGCGAGCTGACTCAACCCCCATCCCCGATTCCCCTGCGCCGCCGGGGGGAGGAGGTAGACAGCATCGGTAGTGAACTGAGCCGGGAAGGCGGGAGGGGTGGGGGGAGGTTGTTCTGATGTTTGGTTTCCCTTCCTAATACCCTTGTGTTTTGTTTCTGTTTTGATTTGTAGTAAATTAAATTGATTTTGTTTCTTCCCCAAGTTGAGCCTGTCTTATGCCCGTGACCATAAGTGGGGAGTGATCCCTCCCAGTCCTTGTCTCGACCCACAAGCCTGCCTTTGGATTTTCTCCTCATCCCAACATGGCCAGGCGAGGGGGTGGGGGGTGAGCGAGCAGCTTCGTGGTGCTTTGTTACCGACTGAGCTGACCTGAAACCACGACAACAGGTAACAAAATATTCTAGTTAAGAGGCTATGTACATGCCTTGTAAAGAAAAGTGTAGCTGAAATTACACTAGGTCTTTTGGTGCCCGGAGTGAAAAGTGAAGCTGTGTGCAGAGGTGAGCATTGCTGTACAGCAGTGGTGTTGACTTTATCAAAGGACAAAGATTGAATTATAGTAACCCATAAGGGACATGCAGATGTCCTCCTCCTGGCTTATCAAATGAGAAGACTTCACATAGTAATATTATTTCTTTAATTGTTATCCCTCCTTTAGTAGGTGAACTATTGTTCTTTCTTTCAAAGAAAGTATGATTTTTGCAGGAATTTTTTTTCAATAATTCATCAATTACTTGAAAATCAAATGGCGTTTGTCAATATTTTTTTCAGCTGATATATTGATTAAGGTTAGAGAAACAATTTGTTTTGAGAAACTCTTAAAGGCAATTTATATGCTTAAATGAATCATATTTTATCTTTTCATTGAAACATTTACAAAAATTGAAAGAAAAATCTATAATAGCTTAAAATTATTTCCTTTAAGTTTTCTTCTACCCTTTTCCAGTCAGCTGGTTTTGATTTTGTTTCTCAAATGGATAGCATTAATCCTTTGAAATATTAATTTTCTGGGTTTTTTTTAAAGATTCTGTAAACTCTTGTCATAAATAAAATCCATAATCGTTTCATTAAGCAATAATAGTTTGTTTACCAGGATCAGTTTCTAAAACATTTTTTCCTGAATGAACCAACGTTGTTGGTTCTTCTTTTCAAACAGAAATGTGCAGTGTGGCATTATTTCTTCTTTTTTTTAAAAAAAAAAAGGTAAGAAAGTAGATTATCTCTTTTGATAACAAATGTTTACATTCCATTTAAAAAGTTTAGATAAATTAAACATTTTGATGGAAATAAACAGAGGGAAGTGAGTAAGCCCATTAAACTGATTACAAACCCTAATCTCATAGTTTTATCTAAACTTTCCTGTAGCTATATTACAGGAAACTTGGCACTGCTGGAGCATCTCTGGTAAATACTTGATTAATATTGTGCTTAAACTCCTTTGAATACAAAATTTAGGATCAATTATTTCACACTAGAGTTAGTCTGTAGATATCAGAGAATGAATTCTAATCCTCAAGGGTTACACTTTTATATCTTTTTCCTCGATAATTTTTCCCTTACTCACTTTTCTAAAAATGTTTTTTTTTAAATGTATGAAGCAGATGGCAAGATTGTTGTTATTTGTTTCTTGTTCTGAAGTTACATAAACATTTTAAAACAAGTCTTCTTTGATTGATTTTTAGCCTTTTAAACTTGTCAGTCAAGATGGGCATCTCAGGAATCAAACGTACAACTCCTGAATCTAGCTCATACTTTCCCCAAATTTACATTGAGATCATCTTGCCTAATAGGGACCTGTGTATAAGACTCCCAACTCTCTAAGATAAGAATAGAAATAGAGCCATAGCAGGAAATAGCAGACTACACAGCATATGGGTTTCTTCGCTGAGGAGTAAAGCAGTTACATCACTGAAAAGAACAAGAGGTGATCCAACAGAGATTAACTGCAGGAAATACCAAAATAATGGTGAAAAAAGAAATAGGAGTAAAAGTGCAATGGCATGA
This sequence comes from Pandion haliaetus, assembly GCA_013401275.1. Classification (NCBI taxonomy): domain Eukaryota; kingdom Metazoa; phylum Chordata; class Aves; order Accipitriformes; family Pandionidae; genus Pandion; species Pandion haliaetus. Next base: position 40,272 of record VYZV01025819.1, on the reverse strand, counting down.
TTAGATTCCAAATTTCTGTTCTGACAGCTATGATGGGATATACTTAAAATTTCCTCATATGAAATATTAACTCATATTTACCATCATCATCTACTGGATTATTTACATGAATAAAAACTCATTTTAATACAAGTTTTATTAATGATTTCAAGCGATTGACTCATGGCTTCGTCACTAGATAGAGATTATTGCAATAAACTCATATCCTTTAGCCATGTTATCTAATGATCTGTTGCAACTGAAAGTTTGATATAGCTCTGCTTCACTGAATATGTGTCTTCTAAGTCACAGATATTGCATAAAGGGAAATTCTATAGCAAAGCAGCAGCTGTTTTTAACAGCATAATGATTAGACATGAACAGACATTAAAAATATGCATAGACTAAAAATACAGTTCCTCATTGTACTTGAGCTTACAGAGAAGTTTCCTATCAAAACTGCCTATTTACACATGCATAACTGTATAAAATAATTGTTGCCTGAGACAAAAATGGTGTTTGTTTTTCTTTAACGGTACTTTTGATACATTGAATATTATTTGATTCCTTTAAGGAAAAGAGGAAAGATTAAAAGAAAACCTTCAGGCTGCAAATGAGGTCTTTGGCAGTCATTTTGCTTTAAACAAAATTATTTCAAGGGACTCCCAGGGATTTTGTGGTTTGTGCATATCAGGCATTATCTCAGGGAAGCACAGAAGTAGTTCAACAACTTTGCAAAGTCATTGGTATGGAACGGCTTCTGGCTGATTTTTCCCTAACAACAAGATGGTTAGGGTCAAGAAATTGTTCAGAGACACGTGTTGTTTACAAGTCTCATGACTTCTCTGTTTTGCTGACGTTCAAAATAATTCACTGACAAATATCAACAGCACTTTATGCATACAGTTCTTCAAAACAGAAGAGCAGAGGTGCCAGCCCTACTTGTGCTTCTGGTAGTCTTAAAATGGCCATTCTTTTTTTTTTACCTATTGAGACCGAAAACGCTTTCAGAAGGGGTGTTTACCTGCAGTGTGTATGTATGATCAAACTGTGGGTTCAACAGGCACCTACACATGGTTCCATCATTAAAAAAGAATACTGTTAATGCTGTGTATATCCAGCTAGAGAGCCCATGCAGGAACTGTTCAGCTCTGTCACTGAAAACTGTTACAAAATGTTGAAAAAACACCTACATATTTCCCCAAATAGAAAAGCACTAAATAGTTATTGTTAATAATAATAAGAATAAGGTTCTACAAGTTTCAAGCATTACAAAGCAGGATGAGTAGAAGAAAATAAGCCATTTAAAATCATAATTGCTTGTATCTCTTTTAGGTTGACATTAATCTGACAACTCCAGTGTTATCCTCCATCAGGCGAGTAGAGTAATTAGATCTCATACCTGCCCCCTCAAACTTGATGCATATTACAGTGCATATTAGATTCACTAACACTGGAATGGATTGAGGTAGATTTTAGTGAGGATGGTGGGAAGAGAAAAATACTTGAGTAGATTAGGTCATAAATCACATATTATAGCATTCATTCAACTTGATATTCCCTTGTTAGGGTGCAGGTCAACTGTATCGTTATAACTGTATGTTATCTGATCTGTCAGCTAATTTAATTCCAAACTTCATTTGAATGAAAGAGTCTTCAGATGTTGTTTTCCTTGTGTCCTGCTGTCCATATTCACTCATCTTATTGTGACATTATTATGGTGTTGGGGAGGGGAAAGGGGGAATACATAATCCTCCAAATGAAGTTTTTAAATTAACCCAGTTTGCCTTACCCAGCAACTGTCATTAAGGTATCTTGGAGCTTTTCAGATGTTTGTAAAGACAAGACTGTGTTTGGGAGTGGGAGACAGGCCAAGCAAAAAATAATAAATTCTCATGTCAGTTCCTTCTTCTAGGTCCCTTTCTACGAACTGCTCAAAGAGGAGGAGAAAAGAGATGGCTTTCCACTTAGTTGTTGGAGAAGCAGTTTGGAAAAGTTCCAGTTTCAAAAGTGTTCGTAGGGCAAGAAGTCCAGCTGGCAGCTTGCTCATGAAGTAGTGTTGTGGGGTAGGAGAAAGCCTGCAACCCCATTAGTTCCAATTTAAATCCTCACAGGTTTTATTTTAGGCCATCAGTGGATAAAAACAAATAATCAAAGCAGCAATCAGAATTTTTTTGAGGAAACTTGCAATTAAATTGAGTTTAATGATCTTCTTTTAGTCAAAGAGCAAAAAGAGGACATCTCACACAGTCTTGTGAAATTCACTTCTTGGAGCTTGTGGGACACATGAAGTGCTGAAAACAACTATTAGCTAGTTTGGGAGCTCATCATGACTCCTGGGAGTCCTTGACAGAAACTGCATGTATCTTTCACTCTTTTTTTTTAAGTCGAGACATACAGTCTAACTTAATGTTTTACAGTTCATGAGCTCTGTGGGACAAGGAAAGACAGTTTGTTCTGTTGGTTCTGCACCACCACCTAAACATTTTAGCTACAACAACAAGGTAAAGATGTCACAGAAGTCACATTGTTCACCTAGACTACTACAGAGCTTTCTACTGTTTGTAGGTGGGTATGTGAGCTCATATATCCATACAGGCCAGTAAGCTTCTGCCTCAAAATACCCTTCTTTCCTTTAAAAATCCAAACGGTTGAATTATGAGAGTTATATTTAAGGCTCCAATTTCCTGGAAGGATAGATTTTCTCTTTTGATGGCTGCCTAATTAGTATGCTTTAAATTTAGATGGCTTGAATTAATTGCAGCAAGAATTTCTTGAAAGAATTGGTGTTAAAATGAAGTGCACTAAATAGTGAGGTTTTCAGGGGAATACTGGAGGTGTTCCACCAAGGCTTTCACATATCTCAGTGACAGAAGGAGTGTAATGTATTATTTTCTTATTAATTTCCCATTTAAGAAAGTCTTATGAATCGTAATACTGTGGAATAAAAATAGCTAAATATAGCAGGAGATTTTTTTTCTTGCTGCTTTCTGTAGCTGCTAGCTACCAGATGCAAAACAAAAGCTGTAGTGTATTTGTGTCCTGGACAGTGCATTGGGAAGTGAAATTGTCCCCAGTTGGCTGAGATAGGTATTTTGGTCAATTCTGAGCTCAGAAATGATCCCTGGGAAGCAGACTCATCCTTTTTACAGAAGAAGTCTCAGGGAGAAATTTGGCCATTCTGGGCAGTTTTTACTGTTAACGAACTGAAGAGATATTTACAGGAAATGAATCAGACTTTAGGATTGAATAAAATGTCCTGTGAAGATATTTATCTTTTTTACTGCTGATGAGCATCCACATGCTTCAGTTAAGTGCTGGAAGTGAAGTGAGATGAGTCCAGGAGTATATACGCCACAGATTACATTTCCCCGAAGACACAGTGTATGCCAAAGAGCACTTCAAGCACTAGGAACTCGAGTCCTGAGTTTGTTACTTCAAAGGCAGACCCTTTAATAAAGGAGATCCATCCTCCTCTCTTTTAGCATTTGTCATAACCAGTGTTGCATTAAAAGTCAGCACAGTCCATTTTGAAAAAGGAGTTCCTTCCTAAAATTAGGAAAAGAGTTGTGGAGATGCTGGGCTGGAAAAGATGTAATGGAAAGGCTGAGACATAAGGGAAAAAAATTGGAGGGCAAGAAAAGGAAGATCAAAAACCTGCTGAAGTGAAAGAAAATAAGATTAAGGGATTCTTATACCAAGTGTCCAGTATACCCAGGGTTAGCCCTATAGGCAGCTGCTCTGTAAATAAAACATAACTATTAAAATGGGAACCTTGTGGTTTTTAAAGGCAGATGAGCCAAAAAGGTTTCGTCTTCTGTCTGGCTCTGCAGGATCCATGCTGCGCCTATCTAAGACCTGGAGGTCACTGTTTGCATAGGTTACATGCTGTAGAGTTATTGAAAAGCTTTCCTGGCCTTATCAGCATTTTGGTCTTTAAAGAAAACATTAGGAGTATTAGCAGAGTAGCCAGTGTCTAACTTGTTCAGAAAAATACAAATTGGTCCTTTAGTAATTCATTATCTGATTTATAATGCATGGTAAAAGGATAGGAACTCCAGGAAGATGCTGGGGCTTCCCAGCATCGCAGCCTTCATCTGCCGTTGTTGGAAGTAATGAAGGATAATAAAACAGATCTTACTGTAAATAATAAATAACCTCATCATCGTGTATTTAAAAACAGAAAGCATGAAAGGGAAAATTCCCAACAGCTAAAAAGCTTTAATAGCTCTTCTTAGTGCTTGCAGCACCAATTGTTGAATTCTCTTGAAAGAGCCTGGTTAGTATAGATTCATTTATAGAAACAAACAAAACAAAACAAGGAGGAAAAAAAAAAGAAAAAAGTAAAACAAAAGAAAAGAAAAGTTGTCAAAAGGACGGACTAAGGAGTAAGGTAATAAAACATTCATTTGATGATAGACAGTGATTCATAACATGCAGGAACCTCAAGGGAATACAAGGGCACAGAGGAAGGAAAACTGCAAGCAAACAGGCAGAATGAGGAGAAAAAGAAAAGTATTTAATAACAGTTAGAAATGTTTTTGCAGCTGGAGCACAAAACTAGGGTCTCAACTACATGTCACCATCGAAGATTTGTCCTTTTTCACAAGAAAGCATTTATTCTCTGGGTGGTTTTTGCAGGAGTGGGTAGGGGAAGGAAGTGTACTTGCAAAGCTAAATTGCCCCAGAATTTCCCAGGGGGAAAATTACTCTGTCATTCACTTCCTGCCCTCTTTCACTGCCTATCAGTACAGCTGTGATGTTAAAATAGCTGCCATGCTTTGTTCCACTGGAGCTTCCATTCGTTGGGTGGGTGCATGATGTATTTCATAAGGAGACCTGGGAAATCTCAGGCCAAGCAAGAGAGTTTGCAGCAGCTGTGTAGACCAAGGTTTCAGGACACATAGACCACACACCAATTTCAAACTCAGTGGGTTTAGTAACCTTGGTGTGTTTAGCTGCCATGAATCACGCTTTTGGTTCCAGAGCTTGCTCCCAAGCTTGATGGAGAACCACAAGCATGTCCTGATGAAGATATGCTGAAGCATAGGGCCCTGACAGGTAATCTCAGAAAATTTTGTGGTGCCAGTTTAAAATGTCACTGCCTCCAGCTGTGCTTTGTGCAGGGATAATCCCACTCCAGCAGAGTCAGCAGGGCAAGCGTGTGGTTGTTTTACCTGGAAACATTCTCTTAATCAGAAAAAGCCTGTTCAAAGTATGGTGCAGGACAGGAAAGCTGACAGCGTATGCTCATGTTCTGAGCCAAGACTCTTCTACACATCATGAACCCTCTATGAGGATTATGAAGGTAATAGTAGTTTAATCAGTATAAAAAGATTTTTCACAGGTTTTGTTTAGATACCATAGCCGCTTCCTTTTAGGAAACTTGGCATCAGTCACTTCGCCAGATTTAAAAGCAAACACTATCAGGTAGATTTCTAAAGTTATTATGAAATCCAGAAGCCCTCTATTTCAAGTGAAATCCATGTGTGTGATATACCATACCTTTGAAAATGTGGGCCATTACACCATTACAGCATTTCTCTTGCCCTGGTTTCAGAATGCCCATATGGAATGAGTGAAACATCTTAGCTGTGTTTGCAATCTCCTGCCTGCCACCCCCAGGAAACTCTAGGGACTAGTGAAGTGGTCATTATTTCTTCATGATACCTTCCTCTTTGCCTAATTAGCAGTCCTAGTAAGAAGTGGTTCTGTACTTCACTGAAGGAAATAATATATCAGTTCCTGTTTATTTACAACTGAACTACTGCCACACACAGCATTGTAAGATATAGCCTCCCTGGAATAAAAAAAGGATCAGATGTAAGATTCTCTTTGGCCTCTATTAGCTTTGGTTCAGCAATATCTCAAAGGGAAATGGGCTCATCACTCAGAGGGCTTATCAACTCTGTACTGAAGTTTGCAGAAGGCTCAGTGTAAACTGTTGTATGGCAATGACAATTGTTATTTCCAAATAGCCATCAACATCATACGTGTTATAACGAGTCATCACTTATGTGGAACAGCTTCTTACTGTTTTGTAGCTGACATAAAGTGCCATAGAAAACTTCTCTTGCACCAATTATTCAAAAAGACAAGTACGTCTTTGACAAAATATAAGCAGATAGTAAACCACGATTGTCTTGAACCAAACCTATTTTCAGACCTGGAAGAGTCTGGTATTCTTCCTTATTCCAGTCATCTTTGTCTCCATGATGGGCTCTGCCTGCTTGTTCCTAGCTGGAGGAAAGCTGATAAGATGTGAGTGCTCTGTGCTAGCAAAACTCTGGGGATAACTGGGCTGAGAGCCTGGGCACCAATGGTGGACTTCAGCTGGGGACTTGCACACCTGAACATCAGTGTCCAGTTCCCCATCACAGTCACCAGAAACATGGTCAATACTCAGTGCTGCTCTGGGAGCTACCCAGCTCACCTGAAAGCAGACATGATCTTTGGTATCAAACTCACTTAATAAGGTGTTAAGATCTACTTTTAGTTGTCTAACAACATGAGGTAATTTCCACCCCAGTTTCCATTTATGTCCTCTGTCAATAATCTTACCAAAACTGTTTGTCTTCCTGGTACCCAGGGAGTAGTATGGGAAGCAATCCAAAGAGCTATGCATACGCCTAATATATATTGTATAAACAGATTAACTAGCTTTGCTCATGGCCTTCAGCTTTTGAAAAGAGGTTAAATCCCCCTGATCACCAGATAAATCTTGGATTATAGATCAGGCTGTAGAACAAAGTATCTTATACCTAAGACCCTATATGAAATACTTGGAAAAAAACAAAACATACTTAAAGGATTGACAGGCTCATCTCTGTGAATCTAAAGGCCACACCTGAGCTGTGGATTTGTGCAGAAGTCTCATCAATCTCAGTGCCTAAGTGGGATCAAACAGACTGTTGGATTGCCTCAACTCACAGGGCAAAAAGTGTATTCCTAAAATATTTAATCTGCCAAGGTATTTTCTTTATTAGTCAAGGTAATGGTATACACCACTAGTATTCAATTTTCCACTGTAATTATAAAAGTTACCACCCAAACTAACGGTATCAGCAGTTTTCCATTGTGCTTTATTAACATTGTGTATTTTAATGGCTGGTTCTGCTAATGAGATTTGGAAGTTTTATATTAAGGGCACACAGAAAAGTAATCATTAACTAGAAGAAGGGTTTTTTTGACATATTCATAAAATTACATGCTAATAAAATAGGAATATGATTTCAGTAGTTGCTAATATAAATTGATTTTCATATTAATGATTCCAGAGTTTTACTCTGGGAACAAAATTTAAGAGTCAGAGTACCCATACTGATAAGAAAAAACAAATCACTGGTATTTCTGCTTCAAGACAGGAGCAAAAAAGGGCAACGGTCCATGATGGTGACCTTACCTTTCTACATGTTTGTCCACTTTCTTACATTTTACACTTTGTTCAATCAATATCACCTCATGCAAGGAGGTGAAGCTGAAATTCTGCTCGCCGCTTGAGGCCATTAACCTCACAAGTGCTTTCCTGAAAGAGTGAAGGAGATAATACCGATGTGCTGGCCTCTTCCTTAAAGAGGCGACTGACCTGCTACGCAGCTTCATGATGTGTCAGTTACATGACTTATTTCACTGTTTATCATTGGAAACTGGTCAAGATTGGTATAAGTTTCTGAAACATTACTGTAATTGGATACTGGCATAAGTCCTTTCACGTAGATATAACAGGTACTTGAAAAATTTCTGACGGGAATATTTTCACCAGAAATTGTTGACTCAATTAAATCAAAATGTTTTGAGGGAATATGTTGGATTTGTCAATAATTTTGATAAGAATATATTTAAGTATATCATTTCACAAAGGAATTTTATAGATAAGAATGTATCAAACCACATGAGCCTCAAATTTCTACTTTTTGTTCATGTTTAGAAATTCCAGGTTTTAGACAATGTTAACTATATAATTGACATTTAAGTTTTCCAGCTTCTGAAAAGAAAATATTTCAAATCATTCCTAAGATACTTTCTGATATATTCTTTATCAATTTACTAGTGTCATGGTTTCAGTTTCAGCCCAGCTGGTAGCAAAGCACCACAAAGCCGTTCACTCACCCCCCACCCCTGCGCCTGGCCACGTCGGGATGAGGAGAAAATCCAAAGGCAGGCTCGTGGGTCGAGACAAGGACTGGGAGGGATCACTCCCCACTTATGGTCACGGGCAAAAGACAGGCTCAACAACAAGGAAGAAACAAAATCCATTTCATTTACTACAAATCAAATAAAAAACGAGGGTATTGGGAAGGGAAACCAAACATCAGAACACCTTCCCTCCACCCCTCCAGCCTTCCTGGCTCAGCTCCATTCCCGGTTCTTCCTACTTCCTCCCCCTGGCGGCACAGGGGAACAGGGGATGGGGGTTGAGTCAGCTCGCCACACATCGTCGTTGCCTCTCCTTTCCTCAGGGGGAAGATTCCTCACTCGTCCCCTGCTCCACCGTGGGGTCCCTCCCACGGGAGACAGTCCTTCACCAACTTCTCCAACGTGGTTCCTTTCCGCGGGCTGCAGTTCCTCACAAACTTCCCTGGCGTGGGTCCTCTCCGCAGGCTTCAGTTCTTCCCAAACTTCCCTGGCGCGGGTCCTTTCCGCAGGCTGCTCTTCAGTCACACACTGCTCCAGCGCGGGCTTTCCCGTGGATTCACAGCCATCTTGGGGGGCCTCCACTCCACCATGGACCTCCCTGGGCTGCAGGGGGACAGCCTGCCGTCTCACCATGGGCTGCAGGGCCATCAGCCTCCTCAGGTGACCCTCCTCCCCCTCCTCCTTCACTGACCCCCGTATTGGCAGAGGTGTTCCTCTCACATTCCAATCCCCCTACCCACTGCAGGTTCCCCTTTTCAATCTGTTCTCCTAGAGGTGCTGCCACTGTCACTCCCTGTCTGGGTTGCAGAGGCGGGTCTGACTCTGTGGCGCTAGGGAAGCTTCCAGCAGCTTCTTAAAGGAGCCACTTCTGCAGCTCCCTCCCCCACTACCAAAGAAAACCGCACCACATAAACCCATAACAACTAGTCAAGGCAAATCCTTGTTGCCCAAGCCCATCCTACCTGATATCTGGGATACCTAAATTAGGTGTGCAGACTCTTCTGTCTCTGTAGTCAATGGAGAAGTACAGGTGCCATAGGAGAGTGTTTCAAATTTTAGGACAGCTATGTTGGAAATGCAACTAGACTTTGCCCCAAGAGTTAAAAAGTAAGGCAGATGAATCTGTATGAGTATACTGAAGGTTATGGCATTCTGTTCTGTGCTTAGCCGAAATATCTATTTAACTCCAAAGACGCATCAGAGCTTATGACCATTTTTCTCATAATAGAAACTATTTATAAACATATATTTCCCCAAACTTTCATTTGGAGTAGACAGCAATTGTTACAGTCAAAGATATGTACCAGCAAGAATATTCACCTGAAAAGAAGATAAATTGTTTATTTTGCTATCATTAAAAGCTTTTAAGTCAAGGTCACTTCCTTTCTAGTCATTGTTAGAGGAAGTTGGACTGGATGACCTTGAAGGCTCTTCTGTGCCTATGAATGACCTTTTCATTTGGAGTTGGAGACTTCTGAGCTTTCTTCCCCGTTAATGTTGGTCTATATGATGATTGGGGAACGGGTAACATCATGGCTCATGGGACACAATTCAGGAAGCTTAGGTCAAAAAACTGACTTTGTTGAAGACTTGTATGAAGAACTGTTGAAGACATGTATGAAGTACTGTTTTGCATGTTTCCTCTGTCTGAGACTACACTTACCAAAAGGCTGAAATGCTCTTCCTTTTCCTCCTTTTTCCCCTGTCTCATCTGTTTGGATTTGATTGCCTTTAGAAACAAGGTGTGCTTTTTAGTATGTGGCCAAAAATTAGTAGGGTCCTTAGACACACAAAAAAATAACACATTTTAAAATGATCATACTATTAAAAAAAACAAAACAAAACACAAACCATAAAAACCATACTGTGAATTGTATATGCACAGGCTGTTAAGAGTTTGGTAAGGAAATGTCTTCCTCACATCCTGAAGATTTTACTTTATCATCTTTTTTGCAATTGTATGAAGTATATCTTAGTCACCTGAAAACTATGCGAACAGCAGCCCACTATTTCTTTGAATCTACTTCCATCTGTTGGCAAAACTGTAGACTGCACTTGGGAAAACTGAAATCTCATAATACAAATATTTGGTTTAGGTCTCCTGAGAAAATATACAAAGAGTAGAAATCCTGAACACCTGGCATGTTTCACATTTTTCTCATAACCTGTTAAATGTGTTTTGGTAAACTCTTAAACCTTTTTAAAATTATTTCTTTAACTATTAAAACAAAACAAGCAAACTGTCATACAGACTCCCCATGCATAAAGAAGGTCTTGCAGAATTAAAAGTTGCCTTTTCTTTCCTCTAAGTACATCTGCTGGGCTAATAAAAAGCTATTATACCGGTCCAAAAGCCTTGCACCCCTTATTTCTTAAAACCACCACAGCTGCACAGCAATCCTGCTGTAAGCTGTTGTACAGCTGTTATACAACATTCCTGTCTGCTGGCTCAGAGTTTTAGGCAAGAAGCTTTCTTTTCTTAAAACAAACATACCTTATGTATAGGTTTATGGATATTACTATAACAAAGTATACTGTATATTTTTCATATTTTAATGCCAGTTGATCAAAAAATAAATTTGACTTCATATTAAACATCTTGCAATGATTAAGATGAACTGATGAAGTAAACTAAATAATAATTGATAATCCAGCTGTTGGCATCGACAGCTCCTGTGTTTGGTTCAGTATCAGTTTGTCTTATAACGCTGCCTTCTTTAGGAAGACATCTTTTCATGCACAGTTGTTAAATACTGCAGAGCAGTGGTAGTGTGTGAGGCTCGAACAAAACTCCAGACTTTTCACTGTCATACTTTTGGAGACTATACTTACATGCTATCCAGGAGCCCAGGTCAGACCTCAGACTCTTCATTCCACCTTTATCTGTTTTAGTGCTGCTTTTGATATTGGTGGTTATATTCTCCCTGAGTTTTCCATCTCTTGCCTTATTGTGATGCCTTCCTTTTCTGTTTAGTCTCTAAAATATCTTTTTCCCTTAATATTCCTCCTCTCATTCTCCATAAATCTCCCCTAAAGACTGTATGGAAATACCTCTTCTTTTTGACTTTTGCATCTTCCTGTAGGTGATATCATATCTTACTATGATCTTTATGGCAAAAACTTTCCCCAAAAATCTATTTTTCCCATTCTGAGTCTGTTTACATCTAGGACATCAACTCTCCTGTTTGATTTCAGCCTAAATACAATACATTGTACACACTGACCTTCTTCCATCTTCTCCTAACCTATCTTCATCCTCAGTAACCTCAGACAACACCAAGGGATGTCTGTTACCCAGGGCACACAAGGCTTGTGGGGCCTTGGCCAAATGTCAAAGGCTCCCTTCACCTATCACGGCTACGGGTACAGATATGCTTTAGTTTAACAGGGTCCTTTACTTCCTATGATCTCATTTATTTACTGAGCTATTCAACCTTAAACATATCTACAGTGACACATAATCAGGTTTTGGTCATTCATTCTTGTAGATATAATCAAATAATTCTCAAAATACTGTTGTTTCCTTGCCTGCAGTACTTCATGGCTACACATTTTCTTCTCATTCTCAATATTGTTAAAATCTCTTTCCCCAGTCTTCTTTGCAAATACCTTCCTTGTCTGCTACTTTAAGTATTTATGTAATTTTTGGTAGGGCTTGGTTCCTCACTGAAACTGGCCCTATGGAAATGGATAGTAAGGTCATCAGTGCCTTACAGAGATCATAATTGAGGTGGGAAAAAGGAAGCAAAAAGAAAAACCTGTACTCTAACAAGATCACCATCAGAGAGAGCGAAAGACACAGTACTTATTAACAGTTTTAATAATCATGGTTGTTTTGAATCCCTGCTCTGCCATGCTGAATTTCAAACATTTCAAGATCTACTTGATATTTGCTGCTAAAAGATAGAAACCTTCTTTCTATGGCTAGGTGGAACAATCCAGTAAGACTTCACAGGGGAGCTAATGGTTACCTGCAGTTAGATGTCCACCTCAATCTATGGACTGATTCTTTACCCATCCATGGGTATGAAACCATGGAAGAACAATATTGCATTCTGCTTTTAAAGCTATTTTCCTTTAAACACAAGGGAGAAGACAGCCCCAGAGATGGATATATGCCTTTGACCAATACTGTGAACTTTTCTTCAAAGCTCAGCAAGTACTAACACTTTTTGTGCTTCCTGTGAAAAAAATCAACAATATTTGCTGTCCAACTGAAGAAACATAAAATATGATCATTCTGAAACATATCACACAACATTTTGTGTCATCAGACTTGCAAATAGACTGTGATTTAGAAAACAAACAAACAGAATACTTCAGTGTATTTCCAATTTTTCTTGGAAAGATGAGAGCAGTGATCTCTGGATCACATTTCAAATTATTTTCCTTACTGAATTATTATTTGATTTTTGTTTAAAGATGATTGGTCATTGCCTGGTGATGCTAATTATTTTACTTTTTTTGGAGAAGAAAAATGTATTAAAAGCTAAGGGCTGTTGCTTTTATTTTCTGTTGTCCTGAGATTAAGGAGCATCTTCAAAAAAAACAAACAAAAAAAAAACCTTTTTTTTGTAAGACTCTGAGATTGCATCTGCTCTAATTATGATTTAATTGCCACTGATGACTGCCAGCTGTCCAATGTGAAAGGTCTGCCAGAAGAAAAGAAAGTTCTGTTCTGTAAAATGATGAGATTAAAGTTTACAGAATTTGCTTTTGCTCTTCATCAAAGAGAACAGAAACATCTCATGCCTACCTGAACTGGTTTGGTTCCCTCTGATCAGAAACAGTAACCTAAATCCCAGCCTTTTTCCTTCATAAGAATGCTCTGAGGAATTTTGTTGCAAAGATAACTTTTGATCTTGACAAAACTGACTTTTCCACTGATGGATGTTTTGGGTCTTATATTGACACTGTATGAATGAATATAGTTGAAATTAAATGGCATCACCAGTATTAATAATCTCAGAGGACTCACCACAAAATGATTGCTGTATTCTGACCTTTGAGAAGATTTCAGGAGGCCAGGGTTCAATCCCAGGATAAAACGCAGTAGGGGAAGACTGAAGCTGTGTGGACTGTGATAACACTGTTATTTCCATTTTTCAATCTCTTCAGCTGGAACTCTTAGACACTTCAGATTAAATGATCTGTAAATGCTCAGTGGCAGAGTGGTCCAAACCTTAATCTGTCTTTTGAATCCACAGCTAGTGAATATGGCTGATAGCTAGCACACAGGAGACAACAGCTCTAAAACATTTGTTTTTTATCTTGGGCTCTTTTTATTCCCCAGAGTTCTATGTTCTCAATATGTTTTATCCTATGTATGTAAGCTTTACAGACAAAATATAACCTCCCTTGTCTGTCTGCTTACATTCCTGGTCCAAATTATTAGCAGACCTTACAACCAGAGAAGCAATGTTGCTAAACAGACCCAGATGGAGTCTTCTTAGAGTCAAAAGTTTATAGGTATGGAGAGCTGTTATTTATCATATCTGAGCAATGGTTTAAAGACGGCAGGGGAATGTAGGTAATCAAAAGATAAGAAGGATAGAGAGTTCAGGCTGACCTCTGTGCATCTTACTATTGAAGACACATTATGAGGAAAAATGAGAGTCCATGCATTACAAAGAGAGGTTGGTGCTACTGCTGTACCATAAATGGAGAGTGAACACATGATTCTGGTTTATGCAAAAAAATCCCCAAACCCTAGCTCAATCCTTTGTCCAATCTCTAAATCAAAGCCACCCTTCTTACCCAAGAAGTTGTTCTCTCTTTTTTTTTTTTCTTCTCTCAACACAACAGCAGCTTGTAGGTAGTCTTTTCTTTGTGTACCTTCTACCAGGGTAAGAGTTATTACCATTTTGATAAGCTGGCCTTCCTAACTCGACCACATTTCAACATTTTAGCAGAGTGAAGAGCAGGACAGTTCCTTCGTAGTGATGGATGCAGAATCTAGCATCAAGAACAGCCTCTGGCTTGTGGATCGCAGCAGTCCTTTCCACTTTCTGTGAGATCATGAGAATGGAAAAGCCATTTTTTTTATCCCTTATCTGAATGTTGATTTGATTCTTTCACCTGCACCAATTTCTTACCTAAGGCCTAGGATAACCTATTCCCTTATTCCCTGAACACTGAGAAATATGCCACATTTCTAAGTTTCTCACGTTTCCCTGTACTATGAATTTCCCTGAAGATCCCATCCTCTTTGCTTATCTAGTGTGACAAACCCTTAGTAAAAACAGCCAAGACATGCAGAGATCTCAGCTTAATTATCCCTGGATGTTACTGATGCATCATAGCTTTTATCACAGACAAATGTTTTTCAGTTTCTCCTTCAGCAACTTAACTGAGAGGATGCTGAGTTCACTTACATGCTTGTGTAGGTCCTCACTTGAGCCTCTCAGCATCACTTATGCCTTCTCTATTGCTTTCTGCAGAACAGTTGATCTTTCTTTCTCTTCCCTCACCATCTTTCCCTACTGGGAGCTTCCAAACTGATCTGTGCTTCTGAGAGCTCCTATTCTTCAGGACAAGAACACTTTGCAGCAAAGGTCATAATTTTCCCACTCCTCACTAATGGTGTGTGGCTACACATGCACATACCCCACTGTCGTCGTTTCAGGTCAGCTCAGTCGGTAACAAAGCACCATGAAGCCGCTCGCTCACCCCTCACCCCCTCACCTGGCCACATTGGGATGAGGAGAAAATCCAAAGGCAGGCTTGTGGGTCGAGACAAGGACTGGGAGGGATCACTCCCCACTTACGGTCACGGGCAAAAGACAGGCTTAACTTGGGGAAGAAACAAAATCAATTTAATTGACTACCAATCAAATAAAAAACAAAACACAAGGGTATTGGGAAGGGAAACTAAACATCAGAACAAACCTTCTCCACCCCTCCCGCCTTCCCGGCTCAGTTCAGCTATCGATGCTTTCTACCTCCTCCCCCCGGCGGCGCAGGGGAATCAGGGACGGGGGTTGAGTCAGCTCGCCACACATTGTCGTTGCCGCTTCTTTCCTCAGGGGGAAGATTCCTCTCTCGTTCCCTGCTCCAACGT
>VYZV01025819.1:0-24790 GCA_013401275.1 Pandion haliaetus | reverse complement strand
AGAGGCGGGTCCGACATTTTGGCGCCCGCGTCTGACATTTTGGGGCAGCGAATTCTTCCAGCAACTTCTTAAAGGGGCCGCTTCTGCAGCCCCCCCTCCCCTGCCACCAAGGAAAACCGCGCCACACAAACCCATAACACCCACAAAGCAGCAAAATCAAGAGATTAAAAAAGATAGTTTACTTTTATATAGAGTATTGCTTTTATATACTAATTTACATAGTATTTTTATATAAGTATTTACTTCTTAGAATGCTATTTCCCGTTAAAGAAGTTCTTTTTCTCCATTTTTCTTTTTCATGCCTTCCGATTTGTCCTTTCTTCTTTTCTTACTGCAGAAAAAAAAATAAATGCCTGAAAGCCCCAAAAAGAACAAAAAATGAAATTTTGTTCTGGGCTAAAACTTACTGTTCTTGTTTGAACACCACTGTTATTTCAATTAACTGTTTGAAATACAGCCATATAAAGGGTTCAAAGTAGTGAAAATGTCCTTCCATGTCTCATTGAATTACGTTTATTTCTTTGTGGTTTAAATTGCTAAATTACATTATCTCAGCTCCTAAGGAATTTTACAGGTGATGTGTTAAAAAAGATTTTAAGTGTGTCAAAGTGTTAAGATTACACTTCTGCTACAAAAGGAGAAACAGGAATGCACACACTAAATGTGGGAATTGCCAGATGCTTTCATTTCAAATGGAAGTAGCCTTTTCATTCCCACCACATTACCTGACATGACCATTACATGTCTGGGGACAAGCCCAAACCCCACTTCATGTCACTCCTCAAATTCAGAAGGGCTCTGTAAAGCTGATTCCCTTCTGCTACACAGAAGAAGGAAGGGCAGAGGGGAGAAGAGGGGACTGCAAGTCTCTCTTAGTCTTTACTCTTGACAGAAAGTTCAAGCAGTTCACAAAATCTCTTTGAGTAAAGAAATATATTAGTAAGTTCCCAGAAAATGAGAAAACAGTCTGCGAAACCTGGCTATTCTTAACTAGTCATAGATAATGGGCCACAGAGGGTTTCCACCCAGCACAGTGGTCTCTCTCTTGGGACTCCCTTGGAGAATTTCACGGGCAACTCCAGGAGACACAGTGTATTGAAGCTCTGCAAAGCCAGAGTTCAGTTTTTACTGGTGATGAGAACAGTGTGGTATCTGAACAGACAATGATGCTGGTAGACTGTTCAAGATTCATTTTCGCTTATGTCGGCATCAGTCTCCTGTGCCGCACAGAGCCTTTCTCCATTCAACCTGTAGCTTAGACCACCATAAGGAAACGACAACCACACATCTAGCATTGGCTATTTTCTGAAAGTTTAAAGCTGCCACTGACATATTTCAGTTGTATCCCCTTCACATACAGGAGATAGATAACTAAAAAAGTGCACTGCCAGGAGCATGCTCTGGAGTTTGCAGAAGTGAAAGAGAAGTCCTCCTTTGACTTCAGTCCCAAAGGTAGAAATGTAACTGAAGGCAGCAGCTGCTGCAGAAGCTGTGTATATTTTGTGCTATTATGGGGATCTTTGAAGCATATGGGATGAATTTATTTTTATGAAAACTCGCTGTATCAGAAGCCCTGATAAATATGGCACAGCTAGAGTAGGATTTAATGTTCCTAGCAAATGCTAGATTTTTTTTTTTTTTGAACTTGTAGGATGGAAAGATTTTCTGTGCCTGGGAAGTTGTTTGGGTGGCAAGACAGAACCAGATGTTTGCCAAACCCTTATTGATGTTTTTCCTCTATATTTTTATTAAAATAGGAGCTGAAACAGCACACAGTCTGAAAGTTTGGATGTGGAGCTTCAACAGTTTTAGGGATGGGTTGAGCAACACTTGTCTTTTGTTACTATATTGTGAAGCTATGAAAAGCTTTAATTAATTAGAGCCAATGGATTCTCTCAGGATCTCTGATGCTTCCGAAGAAAACAACTTAGTATCCCTCTTGGAACTAACTATTCTCTTATCTTGTAAACTTTACTACCCAGTGATGAACAATTAAAAAAAAAATCAAATTAAATTTTTATATGTGGGGATTTATTCCTTCTCTGTCTTTCAAAGATACTTTGAGAGTTTGTTCTGTCTCCTAACCTCCTCCTACATGATCATCCTGAAAGGATTACTCTTTATTCCAATGAGATCCATACATACCAGTGTGCAAGGTGTTAGAAATGTATCCTCTTCACTTTACTAGTTGGCTGTTAATGTCTTTAAAGTTTTTCAATGTAGTGTACATCATGGACCTATGAAAGGCCCTGTTTACCACCATGAGAATGAAACCTCATCTATCTTTTCTCAGCCGGTACATTATTAGAAGCCATAAGCAAGACTTTTAGCTTGAATTTTTGGAGCAGGAGTTAGTAAAGTTTTATACTTTAACAATATTCAACACACCATCTTAATCTGCTGTAAGCAAAGGTTTACTGTGATCTAGAGGTTAACTGGCTCTCCTGCTGTATGAATAAGTATGTTTGCAGATGACACCAAATTGGGAGGGAGGGTTGATCTGCTCAAGGGTATGTCGACAAGCTGGATCATTGGGCCAAGACTAATTGTACAAGGTTAAACAAGGCCAAGTGCCGGGTCCGTCACTGGGGTCACAACAACCCCATGCAGCGCTACAGGCTTGGGGAAGAGTGGCTGGAAAGCTGCCTGGCGGAAAAGGACCTGGGAGTGCTGGTTGACAGTCAGATGAATATGAGCCAGGAGTGTGCCCAGGTGGCCAAGAAGGCCAGTAGCATCCTGGCCTGTATCAGAAACAGTGTGGCCAGTAGGAGCAGGGAAGTGATCGTCCNCTGGCGAGGGGCCTGGAGCACAAGTCTTACGAGGAGCGGCTGAGGGAGCTGGGTTGTTTAGCCTGGAGAAAAGGAGGCTGAGGGGAGACCTTATCGCTCTCTACAACTACCTGAAAGGAGGTTGTAGTGAGGTGGGTGCTGGTCTCTTCTATCGAGTAACTAGTGATAGGAAGAGAGGAAATGGCCTCAAGTTGCGGCAGAGGAAGTTTAGATTGGATATTAGGAAAAATTTCTTTACTGAAAGGGTTGTCAGACATTGGAACAGGCTGTCCAGGGAAGTGGTGGAGTCACCATCCCTGGAGGTATTCAAAAAGCATGTAGACAGGGCACTTCAGGACATGGTTTAGTGGGCAAGGTCAATGGTTGGACTCGATGATCTTAAAGGCCTTTTCCAACCTAAATGATTCTATTATTCTATGTCTGAGTGCCAGGAATTGTAATGCTAATGAGCACAGTGCAACATGTCTATGGGTAGGAAAATTATTTTTGTTATTGTAGGAATCACCAAGAGAAACTGTATGGCCTGAATCACGTGAGAAGTCAGTTGCTTTACACATGTGGTCTCTGAACATAAATGTTTGGGCTTTATTATGCATCTCATAGTTAATTCTGAAAATGACTTGTGATTTACCTTTTTTCTGAAAAAGGAAGCAGGTGTGTTAAAATGAGGCATGACAAGTGACATAATCAGAGATGATACTAAGGTAAGAATGGAATTTTGAATAATTCTTCTTTTTTTTTGTTTTTAAGTGTTTAATTACTAGATGACCTGAATTTATGGGGATTTTTATGTTTTAGTCTGAATAAAATGTTTAATTTCACCTAGGACCAGTATTCGATCTGCAGTATAAACCACCCAAACGCTCCCCCAAACCTGCCTATACTACCGATGTCAGTCTCTGTAACATCTGTAAATAAATGGAAAAGATACACAAAGTTGACATCATCATGTGGCCTGGCCTATAGTCATTGTCAGAGTATGTCTAATACAAAGTGGGTGACAAGTACAAAAAAAAGGCAGCTGGTTTTTGTAGCTTTTAAGTGAATTTGGTTGGAAACCAGCACTGAAGTCTATGTTCAGATGAAGAATTTCCTTCCTAAGATTATGTCTTGCCCACTGATCTACAAGTTGATGAAGCTCTCCAATGTCTTCTATTCAAGTGGAAAAAAAGCCCTATGGTCAGAGAATGAGCAAGAGGAAGTATAACCCTGAATTTCACTGACTTATCAACAAAAGGAGTCCCTGGGTTATTTATTCACTTATTGATTAAATGCCTCGAAGCAAATACATGAAGATGACAGACAAAAATTGGAACCCAGTTCTCTCTCTTCCAACCCTGGGGCTTCCACTGCTATTCTGAAGAAGATTCATGCACTCACTCTCATCACTCTTGCTAAGATAGACCTAGACCCCTTAATTAAGTCCCTGAACACAAAGGTGAGATGCACAGCAACAAAATTCCCGGAGCAGAGGCTGCTGAACAAAGAGAGGTTTATGTCAGTCAGTAGGAAGTGTCAGGTGTAGACTTGGCAGCTAGGTCAGGCATAGGCACATCAGTCAGACTAGGTTGCACCTTGAGAAATGACACCCACATTTGGGCATTTAAGCTATTTGACCACAGACCACTGAAAGAATTTATTTACTGCCTTTAAATAACTCACTGGGCTTACTGGAGCCCCAGCATAGTTCCATTTGCCTTGGCAGCTGACTGCATTTTTTTAATTGCCTTTGGCTGACTTCCAGTTCCTTGTCCTACAGGTGGTTTTTTTTTTGAGAGCAATCCCTTCTGAGGAATGAAGAAACCCTTTAGATTTCTAAGGTGCAGAAAAGACACCCTATAGGTTACTTGCAGAAAGTCAGCAAGTGTCAGTAATTTTATGCCAAGCCTGTTAAGGTTTTTTTTTAAATGCTAATGTGAAGGGGAAAAAGAAAAAAAAAAGCACTCCTATGTGGCTTTTTAAGCATCTTGGTCAATCTTACACATTGCTATTAATCAGCAGTCTAGCTGGTAGCTTTTGCTGAAATAGTTTTCTGCTACATTGAGCTGAGTTGGCTCAGAAATGGGGTCCCAGCAGAGGCAGGCAGGCAGTGAGTAAGAAGGGTACGATGGCAGGAAGTAGGGCTATTCCTTTTAGGTCATTCACGCTGCTGGGAACAAACCAGCTGAATAGAAATTAATTGTGTCTAGGAACATAGATAAACTTTTCTCTTATTGGAAAGTTTATAGTAACCCTATTACTGATTTAAGAGGGAAAAGAATGGCAAAATCTTTTATAAATTATAACTCTTACATCTTGTTCCTAGAGTTGGTTTTGGCTTTTAAGGAAATGCAAAGTGAAGTTGTAATCTTACATAGGCATGACTGATGTAAGTTTGGTGAAAATTACTGAATCATATTATGAGACACTTGGAATAACAGGACATAAAATTTGTAAAACCTGGTGCAAGAGTAATGTTTTAAGAGGTGTTCCGTCATATTTTTCCCCTCAGGTGACATTTATGGAGACGACACTTGGTCTGTTTCTTCCAGGTGAAGTTAAGATAAACGTGGTAAAAAACCACTTTCGTTTTAGAAAGAAGGCACATTAACTCTGCCTCTACTTTTGGTTAAGTAACCCTGTGACCTTCTATAATAATTTCAGCAACTAATCAGAAAGGGCCATACCTAACTTCAGCATGATGTGATGGCTAACCAAACAGTAAATGTGTGGAGTCTTCCACAGATTTTTAACAACCATATCAGCTAAACAGTGTTCCCAGTTTCTCCCAGCTTCCATCTTTCATCATTAAAAAGGGTACAAAAATAAGAGCCTCTGATTCTTCAATGTTGTATATGTGAGTAAACTATAGTGCCTGGGCTCATCAGAGAGAGACTTAGAGCAAGAATAGGCCTTGATTTGTTAACTGTTGGTGAGATATCAGGTAATGTTATTGTCTTCCAGAAATTTCAGGCTATGCAGGGCATTGCAACTACTTTTAGCCCCAAGAACAATTTGATTCTCTTTTATTCTTTCCTTTTTTTAAATCTTAGTTCCCAGAAAACATGAAAGGCACAGCAGGTAGCAATCCTTGCTTCTCACCAATGCCCACCATTGCAGAAGCATGTACATTAGAGCTGGAGCTGCAAGATAAGAGGCAGTGGATGCTCTCCATGGGAAATACAGCTCTGCCACATCGCTAAACTTTCCTGAGCTGATGGGCGTGTTATGAGTCTGTATTTATGCATCCAGGAGCACGTCTCTCTTCACTGCAGAAGAGTATAAATGGTCAGGGGCGAAAGTGCATTAAATAACTTATGAGACTAGAGGCACTTTTTGCAGAATTCCCCTCGGTTGCCTGATGCTCACCGTGCTTTTTCCCACTAGATGGCACCGAGCATCTGCTGCATCTCTCTGCTGCCGGTCCCCCACGGTGCTCCGCAAAGGCTGGCTTACCCTGCATCCCTCCCTCGACTGGGTATCAACACAGATCCATTTTTACACCTAGCTCACAAATTCCCCGTTCCTAAATGAAGGTCAAACCAACTCACTCCTTTTCCCCCATGCCCGTGCTCGTAGCTAAATGGCACGGCCACAACGAGCAGTGGGGATGGTGACAGAGAATCCTCCAGGCTTGTCATCCCCTCTGTAGCAGATCAGTAGAGCTCAGTACATGATTGAGCTGAGCAGGCCCAGAAACATCACAGCTGCATTATCACACTCAGAATAATATTTATTTGGTAATTGTTTGCCTGAGTGCAACGTCTTGTAGAGCTGGTGGGATTGTTGGTCCTGAGTTTAACTCCCAGGGCCCCCAGAGCTCCATGGCTCCCCAATAGCTTGTCAGTGGCAATCTCAGAGAGCTATTCATCAGCTTTTGCTTGCAGATAGATGCCCAGAAGATGCACTTTATCTAAATTCCTTTCCAAACCTCAACAGAAGCCCACATGCTGAGATTTTCAATTACACTTCATTTCCCTCACTTGCAAAGGAAAATCTTTTGCTCTTTTCATCAGTAGCAGTCACTGCAAGCCTGTCCCTGCTGTCTAAGTAGCGATGTGGAAATGGCTCAGCTTTGAAGTTGTGCTCCCTAGTTAGGGAGTACCCGTTTTGCAGAGACTTTGGAAGACTGAGACTAGTCCAATAGGATTTTTTCCTTCTAAGTCCCCTAAGGGATAAAGGAGTGCTACTGATCCTGACCAAGTGAAGGGAATGGGAGTTTTGCCATTGAATATGGACAGGTATAATCATTGCTGAGACTGTGGAAAAGCAAAAGAGGTTACAGCAAGACAGAACTGTGCATATTCTTTCACCTCCTGTTTTGCAAATCTGTCACTTGAAAACACAAAGTATTTGTGCTCTGTGTAGGAAACATAGAATCATAGATATCATAGAACCATTTAGGTTGGAAAAAAATATAAACCTAACGATACCAAGTCCACCACTAAACCATGCCAGTGTTCACGGTGAGAGGAGTCCTAGGATGGTACTAAAGACAGAAATAAAATATTGTAGATGGAAAAGAAGGTAAAACCATTCTGAGCAAGGGGGGATTTTTCCTCAGCTCAAAGTTTTGTACCACATGGCCACATATAATGTGCTACAAAAAGGCTGGCTCCCAGTATTATACCTGCAAAACAGAATGAAAGCACTTTATTTCAAAATTTGAATGATCTGTGCTAAAGACAGATGTCATGTGAGGATCAGTGAATAAAATACATGAATAATGCTCTGTTTTCACAGGAAGGTGGGCTCCATTTTTGGGATTTATCTTATGGCACCAAGTTACATTTTTTGCTTACAATCAGTTTTGCTTCCCTCACAACCCTCCAGCTACAACCACTGTAGACTGCTAATTATCACAGAAAATCCTAATTGGAACCACCTTGTGTGAAGAAGAAAACTAGGGCTAATTTTGTACTGGTTGAGTTCATTTTTTTTTCACAAAAAAACCCCTACTCGTATCTGCTTGTTCATGAGAATTCGTATTTAGGAATTTCCTTCATGCAAAATATTTAATGAGATTATTTTGATTTCACACCAACAAAAAGCCCAAACCCTGCCACCAGACAACAACAAAAAATCCAAACACAAAGCCTGATTTCACACATCTCTTTCACTCATTTTTTTTGGAGCAAAACTTCCTATTCTGTTCCTCAGAGGCTTTAGACTAGTCTGCTCATAACAATAGCTGGGTTCCTTCCACTACTGCATTAATCAACATGACTGTACTGTCACATATTGTTTCTCTTTCATCCTCTTCCTGAGGTGAAAGTAGCATATGCAATGGAGAGATTCATTTTGCTCAAGTATTCTATACTAATTGGCTTTTCCTAAACATTGAAGGCATCATGCCCAGGAATATTGCATTGCTGTAGAACAGCTGAGACGTGGCATAAAATACCTGAGGCCAGATCATTGTTCATCAGGAGGGGACAGAGCCTCGAGGCCTCGAGGCCTTTATTTCATGATGAAACTTCACATTATTATAGCCAAAACCAAGCACAATATCTTGATCACCTTTAAATTGTTCTTTTTCCTATGGAATTTTTCTTAATACTCAAAGCCAGATCTGAGGTCCTTTCTGAAATGTAATTTCCATGCAACTGAATTTGTTACACATCACTTCAGTTCTATTATACTTGGCAGATGATCTTTTGCTCACATTTATCTGTAAATTCCTTGGGAGTTTTATAGACAGTGCTTGAAATGGTAGTTCAGATGCTCTGAAATGAAGCTGGTAGGCAAAGTAAAGAGCTGGAATGTTGTATCATTGTATACAGACCATTTCAAGAATAATTTGTGAGAATAAAAGCACAAAAGTGGGATGTCAACAAAGTTCTTTTTCAAAACTAGCCATTGTTTGCCAGACAAACACGATGAATTTGATCCAGTACTGTCTGGTGTTGTATTTCTTCCTGCAATCTGCTCTTTATAAACATTTCTAAGTTGGTTCCAGTGGTATTATGTCCTGAGCTATTACATAGATTGCACTCCTTAAATTGGTGAAATTTAAATCTCTTTTTCTTCCCCCCACCCCTTGGACTTCTCTGTCATCTCATGCTGAAGTTTCTGGATTATTTTACTCTGATCTTGGTTTGAAAAGCAAAGATGCTTATTCTTTCTTTCCTCCTATTCAAATCAAAAAACCAAGCCTGCTTATCAACTTGCTCTTTCCAGCCAGGAATGAAATAATTTTTCAGCTGTGTAAAGTGATGGACCTTTCACCCATAATAGCTTGAAATGGCAGCATAGGAATTAAGTATCTAATGCCAACAGAGTGAACTCAAGGCCTCTTAGAAGCATAAGCAAATTGAATTTTACTTGTCTAGTTCAAGAGTCTAGACAAAACTCTTCCTGCTGAAGGAAAGGAGGAAAAAAAAAAAAAAAAAGCAAAAGAATAGGGATATAAAGGCAGATAAAAAGCCTGCAGTACCTTCAGCAACAAATCTGATTTTCCACAGCTCCTTTATAGATAGTGCAGAATATTGCGCAGTGGTCAATTTGCTGCCCTATGATCTGTTGTCCTAGGACTCATGCCTGTGACTCCTGATTTGAACTAAACCAGAGGGGCCAGAAGTACTGAACGGACCAGTTAGTTTAGCAAGAACAACACATATATATGAAGTTATAAGGATCACTGCTAGGGTTTGTAGTAAAAGCAGACATTCTCCAGCTCTTCAGCAATAAAAGTTTTACTGGCAAGTTGGTAAGAGAAACACCAATTTCAAGATCTGTCACCTCACTGAAAAATGCAGAATAACTGCTCTTCTTTCATGTTTAGCAAGTTTTTCCTATCCTATAAATTTTCCATTACATTACTATACTTTTTTCATGGACCAAAAAAATGGCATTAAAAACTGTCATTAAATAAAATATTTTTTTTAAATTTTAAAAGAACCCTGTAGCACTTATAATGTAGGAAGTCTGTCAGTTCATACCCTTAAATCTTATCCCTTAAAAAGGTCTTTAGCATGTAATAATAACTACAGATTGACCAAAACAGGTGGTCAAAAGGTGTTAGACAACACATGTGGGACAGGAGTGGCCTCTTCACTTTTACCAACTCCTTAAATTCTTTCTCCTCCCCTACAGCATGTGAACATCAGGTTCTCAAGCAAGCCTTGGGAAATGTGCCCAGAAGCAAACAGACTATTGGCCATGGCAGTAACTCATCTGGAAGCGGAACTGAGGACCAATTGGACATCTCTTTCTGTCTGCCTAAATTGCATGTAACTTAGTGCTTAAGGTCATGCAAAGGCATAGTTCATGCTTTAAAAAAAAAACCCACCAAACAGGCTTCAGGGTCACCAGACTAAACAGAGACATCTACATCTGATTTAGTCACTCCACACTCCCAGTTTTAGTAAATGGAGACCTACTCAACATAGCCAACGAATACTAGATGTGATTAATTTCATTCTAAAGTAAAAGATAAAAATAAGTCAAATAAGTCACTGCCAGGATCTCTTATTTCTCTACACAGACTAGAAAAGAGTCTTGGGTGAATAACTCAGATTGAGACATCTACTTTGTAGCTGTTTAATATTGGATGAGATTGTTCTTGCCCTGAATGGCTGTCATTACCCTCAAGGTAAGTAACCATCTGTTTTTAACCACCTTTTTGTGCACTCAGCCACAGCCTTACACAGCAAGTTCCACACCCACAACCCTGCAGTCTGCACACAGAAACCTGAAGTGTTGGCTCTAGCAAAGAGGGAAACACATCTGGGATTTCCATGCCCAGAAAGTTTGATGCCCCAAATTTGTGTAGGCTTATGGCAACACCTACAAGCCCAAGTCCTGGACAGGGTTTCTATCACACTGCATTGGACACAGACAAAATAAAGACCTGCTTTCCAAAGGAACTAGCATGAAATGCAGACAGAAAAGTGCTAGAGAGTCTGTAAGTGCAACAGCCGTAGAGTAGAAGCTGCACCAGGAATGCTTTTCCTTTCCACACCTACAGATGGTCACAGATGAAAACCAGACTGGCTTAGGTCTGTTGGGGGCATATAAATTGACCAAAGCTAGCAAATTAAATTCAATCACTTGACACATTTTTTATAATGCAGAGTTATTTAAGTGATCAGGAAATAGAAGATCTTTGCCTTGAAGCAGTGTTCCTCTGTCATTTCACCCATGTCCCTCCAATGTTCTGCCTTCTTTGCACAAAAAGATAATTCATTCCTCACAACTATAAATAAAAAAAAAATTGGCAAAATTTCTCATAGGTTAAAACATGGTAGTATTCTGTCAAGAGTTTCTTAGCTTCTTTAAATATGTATTTCTGTATTAATACTTTTATTTTTGTTATTTTTTTAAAATTGCACTCCTCACATATTACATGAAATATTCAGATTGCTATTTAGCAAAAAAAAGTTTTCTCTAGGTTACAAGTTTTAGTAAAATTCTTCTAAATTATCAGTTTAATAAAGTACTTTGTTTCTTCTATAACTGCTTCCCTGAAATCTCTGATTTTTTATTTGAGGGCAAGCAAGTTTTCTCCATCCCAGGCAGACGAAAAACTGATGGTCAAAAACTTTCTGAGAAAATGCCTAAATAGTTGAATAGTTACAAAAAATGATGAAGTTTTTGTTTGTTTGTTTTTTTTATGGCTCGGCTTGACAGGTAGTTTTTGAAGAGCTTGAAGCATCATCGTACCTCATGAAAGCAATAATTGAATACCACATAGATAAGGGGGATTGGGTTGGTTGATACAGTCTGGTGGTTTCTGGAAGAAGTTTTTGTCAAAATTCCTCACAATAAAAGTGTTACAGGAAACCAGGTTACTATGAGTTAGTTAGTACAGACATCACACAGATTAAAAGGCAGTTGAAAGATAAGTGGAAAGTAGGAATAAATAATTTTCACAGCTCTGGAGTGTCATCTTTGGATTTCTGCAGAGATCAGTGCTAGGATCTGTGTCTCTCCACACATTTATAAATAACCTAGAAATGTCAATAAATACAATAATAACACATTTTGGCAATAGTACTATAATCTTTACTTGTAGGAAAGATGAAGGCTGACTGGAGAATTACAAGGGCTTATAAGAATCAGTGGCAGAATAAGGGAAGAAAAAGTTTGTTTCAAACAAATACAAAGTGATGCACATGGGGAAACTAAATCCCAGTAACCTAAATTTATGTTTAAAGAAACGTACTCTGCACTACTTGTTACAGCTCAGGGATGAGATGTGGAGTTTATAATAGATAGTCCATGAAAGTACCAGTCTAATGTTCAGCAGTGGGCAAAGAAGCATGTTAAGAAGAAGAAAAGAAGAAGAAATGAAATAAAGTGGCAAAGAAAAATTTGGAAAATCCTTAAGTCAGTGTATGCCCAGTGTGTGCTGTGATGTTCCCACATTTTGAGCAGGTAGAATTCTCTGTAGATAGGTATCTGAATTAAGTAGGTAATCCAGAGAAGAAATTAGTAAGGGAAGAGATATGACATGGTATACAAGAAGGAGAAAACAAGTGACCTAGGTAGGGACAGTAAGAGTCACTTTTGACTGCTCTTCCAGTAAAAGAATGGAGGGCATCAGATGAACTTCACAGGCAGGCAGTCCAAAATGAAAAAAAAGGAGGTGGTAATTCACACAATTCATATTTAGGTGTGCTGCACCTGCCTACAAGGTGCTGTGGGTGCTAAAAGTCTGCTTTGATGCTGGACAGGTTAAAGGAGGAGAAACTCCATGAGGGCTGCTAACATTACCTCCACCTCTGGAAGTTCCCAAGCAACTCAAGGAAAAATATTCAGCAAAATTATCACTGTATATTTGTCCTGGGCATACTTTTTCCCTAATATATTTCCTTAGGCTTCTTTCAGAAGCAGAGATGGAAGCTGAATCTCTGGCCCAACTCAGTAAGGCCATTCTCATGTTCTTTCTGTGAGCCTCCACCATCTGCTCCTGTAGATCTCAGGCTAAAAAGAGGCAATGGGGCTTACAGACTACGCTGTGGCAGCCGGGGATGTAATTACAAAAAAATTTGCTTTAGCAACAAAACCAGATGGCACTGGCACAAGCGAGAGCGCAGCAAAATGTGGCATAGGGACGAGAACAAGCAGCTGAGGTCAAGGGAAGAAAATTTCTTAAACTGGCTTTGCTGCCAAAAATAATGTTTGTGCAACTGACCTCTTCAGCAACACTGTCTGATATAAATTGGGATGCTTTTTATTTTACTGTCATGTCAGCAAATAAGAGCATTTCAACAAAAAAACCCCAGTATTCATTTAGAAAAAATGCTGATTTTGTGGAATTCTCAACTTCTGTTAGAAGTATCTCCTTACCCCCTCTTTCCTTTCAAATTGTAGTGGGTTGACCCCAGCTGGACACCAGGTGCCCACCAAAGCTGCTTTATCACTTCCCTCCTCAGCTGGACAGGGGAGAGAAAATATAATGAAAAGCTTGTGGGTCAAGACAAGGACAGGGAGAGATCACTCCCCAGTTAACATCATGGGCAAAACAGACTCAACTTGAGAATAATTAATTTCATTTATTACCAATCAAATCAGAATAGGAAAATGAGAAGTAAAACCAAATCTTAAAACACCTTCCCCCAGCCCCTCCCTCCTTCCCAGCTCAACTCCACTCCCAGTTCTCAGTACCTCCTTCCCCAAAGCAGTTCAGGGGGATGGGGAACGGGGGTTGGGGTCAGTTCATCACACATTGTCTCTGCCGTTTCTTCCTCCTCATGGGGAGGACTCATCACACTCTTCCACTGCTCCACCGTGGGGTCCCTGCCACAGGAGACAGTCCTTCAAAAACTTCTCCAATGTGGGTCCTTCCCATGCGCTACAGTTCTTCACGAACTGCTCCAGTGTGAGACCCTTCCACGGCGTGCAGTCCTCCAGGAGCAAACTGCTCCAGCGTGGGTCCCCCACGGGGTCACAAGTCCTGCCAGAAAACCTGCTCTGTGGGCTCCTCTCTCCACAGATCCATAGGTCCTGCCGGGACTCTGCTCGAAGCGTGGGGTTCCCATGGGGTCACAGCCTCCTTCAGGCACTCCCCTGCTCTGGCATGGGGTCCTCCACAGGCTGCAGGTGGATATCTGCTGCACTGTGGACCTCCATGGGATGCAGGGGGACAGCCTGCCTCACCATGGTCTTCACCACCACAGGCTGCAGGGGAATCTCTGCTCTGGCACCTGGAGCACCTCCTCCCCCTCCTTCTTCACTGAGCTTGGTGTCTGCAGGGTTGTTTCTCTCACATGTTCTCAATCCTCTGTCCAGCTGCAGTTGCTGTGCTCCTGCAATTTTTTTTACATTCTTAAATCTGTTCTCCCATGGGCACTACCACCATTGCTGTTTGGCTCGGCCTTGGCCAGTGGTGAGTCTGTCTTGGAGCCGGCTAGTATTGGCTCTGTCGGACATAAGGGAAACTTCTAGCAGCTTCTCACAGAAGCCACCCCTGTAGTCCTTCCATTACCAAAAGCTAGCCACACAACCCCAATACAGAAATAAACCAAAATTTTCAGGTGTAAGTTCCCAACAAGTGCAAGGGTGAGGCAGTTTAAGTGAATGCAGAGAGCAGATCCCTGCTTTGGGCTCCTTATGACACCCTGGGGGATGAAACCTAAATAACGGTGGCAATTTCAGTTTGCTGATGCATCCGGGCTTGCACAAGCAGTGGAGAAAGAGTTCTGACTCCCAACATCTCCTTCATGTGAAAATAGAGTATTTTACAAGGTAGTTTGCAAGTGTGGGAAAAGATTGTCAGTTGTAAAGGAACAATATGATGTCCTCTAGGGACAGGATAGATGGCCAAATTAAAAGAACTCACACCCAGCCCTTGGGCCAACAATTGAACCATGCTGTTTTAAGTCGTCTACAGAAGTAAATCTATCTTTTTGACTAGTGCAAACTTTGCAAGAATTAGCCATATAATCTGTATTATAATTCTCAAATTCCAATTAATTTCCCAAACACAATAACTGCCTTTGTATGGCAAATGATTCCTCATAGCAACTAGCTCGAAAATAGGTAAAGCCCTTCAAACACTGTTATGCAAGTAAATGACAATTAATATTAAGTAATCTCTTGTGAGAATATTCCATCAGGATACTTTTTTTTTCCTATCCTAAATTTGACTAAAACTTAATAAAAATTAATTCCAGAGCATTTAAGCAGGATTTACATTTAGAACTATCGTAGTGTGCAAAAGGGTTTAGAGAAGATCTGAAGCTAATAAAATTTCGTATCAATCTAATGAAAAAACTAAGAAAAATAACACCTAGATGTTTCTCAGCCCTTCAATGTCACCTCTCTGGAATCATGAAAATTTCAGCATGAAAGAAAAAAGCCAATATGAACATACCCAAATAAAAGGCAAAAAAGATGTTCAGCTTTCTAAGTGGATGAGAAATTAAAATATAATTGCTAAAGCCTGGTCTACTGAGGCCAAGCCTGTAAAAATTTATTCCAGTGAAGACCTTTTAATAACAAAGGCACTTAATATGAGAGTAATGCCAAAAAATGAGCAAGTAAGGATCATTCTTGAGACCTGGAGTTCTGGAGTGTTGGAGAATGAGGACTGACATCCCCAAGGCAATATTCTGGTGTCATTTGCAGTTAAAGTGTTGTTTTGGAAGACATTTGCTTCTCCACCAGTAGAGTGAGACACAAAGGAAGAGTGAACTTTAAGTACCATGTAGTAGTTTTTCAGTGCTGTTGTCTGAGGGAGGGTTGATGTTCAGTGACAAATGGAAGGTCTGTCCAGCAGTATTAGCAAGCAGAGAGGCAGACGAAAAGTAGAGTTCAGGTGACTTGAGGAGTCAGAGTATCTATAGCAAGAAGTTTTGTCTCTGCAGAACGTTTATAATTTTGAGAAATGCAAAAGCTGGTTTTCATTGCTGATTTTAAATCAAATA
This sequence comes from Pandion haliaetus, assembly GCA_013401275.1. Lineage (NCBI taxonomy): Eukaryota > Metazoa > Chordata > Aves > Accipitriformes > Pandionidae > Pandion > Pandion haliaetus. The sequence continues at coordinate 9,150 of VYZV01025819.1, read as the reverse complement.
CAGAAAATGTTGTCTGACACTGTTTTAAATTGTTTTGAATAGTAAAGTACCTTGGGACCTTTGCTGCATGAAAGATAGTATCTCAAATTGCTTTATTGTTGTAATTTCCATGGAAATTAACATTTACTTGCATGGTTATCACACTTTCCTTGTGATGTAAAGCATAACCATCTAAATCCCTTTGAAATACAGTCACTGAGGTATCATCAATCTGACTCAAGATTTGATCTACATTTCTGCTTGAGTTTGCTGAATATTTTTGGTTTTCCTTCTGGTGTTGAGCTATACAAGTTAATATTGAACTCAACTTTAAAATTAAGTAGCCATTTCCTCCTGTTTTCTTTTCCCCCCCCATCTCTTCTACTCAGGTTCTTGCCTATCCATCCTCCTGTCTCCACTGCAGGCACTTAATATTTGTATGCTGTTTACAGCACTAGTTGGAATTCACAGACTGCAAATCCATAAGGAGTTTCATCCATGTTCCACATCCAGACAAACCCCAGGACAGCGGCATATCTCCACTATTCACAGCATTGAAGATGTTTGCTAATGCTTTGCATGAATCAGGGGTTCCCAGGAGCCAGAGCTCAGCAGCCACCTTCCTCATTGGTGCAAGCTCACAGAGCTTTGTTCTCTGAGACAGCTGTCATTGCCCATTTGACATCATAATGTCTTAAATTTGCTGTTCACCAAACCTTGACAGTCTTCTGCTATTCCAACCTGCTCATCACTCACAGCCTCCTGCCAGCATCTCACCATACTGCATCAATGTCCAGGTGCTCCAACAAGCTGCCTATGGTCATTATGCCATAGTGTTCAGTCTTGTTGCCTTTATTTTCTAGAGGATTCTTGGTATCTTTTACCAAAACATATTCCTGTGGCTGTGATAACATAACAACAGATTTCTGGATGCCTGTTGCCAGAGAAAAAACTCAGAACACCCCCAGACAATCATGGAAGCTCACAGCTGTGATGTTAAATTTGGATCTTACTAGCAAAAGGTAAGAAATCTGACTTGTGGTGCAGTCCCATGTTCTTGGAAAGCTTCTCCACAACACAGTCTTTTTTATAGTAGTAAATAAGAAAGGGATTAGTTGATCTTACAACATCAAGAGGAATGTGGACAAACAAAATGCCAAGGAAGCCCCCTCCAGATTGACCTATTCAGCTCGGTTAGTGCTGGCATTCAAGTGCTAGGCTAATGGTTGGACTCAAAGGTCTAAAAGGTCTTTTCTAAACAATTCTATGCTTCTATGACCTAAGTGCGAGAACCAGTACATTGAACATCTAGACCTTACACAAAGAGACTCTCACTAAATTGCTTCAGTCCTTCCTTCACTGTGCTGCACCACAGGCATATGTAAACATACCCTTTCATGCACCTCTCAGCATACTGACTGTTATAATCCTAATAACATGCTTGTATAAATATATGTTTTAAATTACATGACTTGTAATATCTGTCACATGATATTAGCTACTGAAGATGCAGGAAATGTGCAAAAGAAGACATATATTGGGTATGTGACTCAACACTCAACAAACATTTTGCAAGGGAAAGGAAGGGACCCCCATCTCATAAGGCGCATGATCTTTTGCTCCAGTGTCCAGTCACTGGGGACAGTGGGAGATCTTTCAGGAGGCAAACAGGGAGGGAAAGAAAGAACCTGTTAAATGGGTCTCTGGAGCTCCTTGGAACACCAAACTGATGGTGAATGGTCCAGACTCATAAGTTAGCTATGTGACTGTTCAGTGACTAACTCAACAACAGAGCCACTGCTGCTAAGTATAAGTTAAATGCTGCATCTCACTGTTACATCTTTCTATAACTGCTTGCATTTTTGTAAATCTGTATTATTGCTAGGTGGAGGTGGCTTGCTTTCTTTATCTTACCAGTAACAAAACCAAGCTCCAATTCCAGTGGGAAAACTATATTTTATACGTTTAGGATTACAGTCTGAATGACGAAGCCTTTACAAAAGTCAAGACAGCTCAAGAGCCTGGTGATAAATCAGCAACACAANNNNAAATCAGCAACACAAAATACAACAGAAAACTTCAAGGAACTCATACAACTGAATTCCTGGTTATTAACTTCCTTGTATTGTTTATACTGTCTCCATCCAGAGCTTTCCTTCTAAAAGTCACTCTTCTAAGGAAATCCACATTTAGTCACCCTATGCTTCCCTCTAAAGAGTAAACACCTAAGGATGATCCTTATGGAATGACATGTTGTTTCACAGTATTGTTTAAATTTTCTTTTTTATACACAGCAATAATCAACTTCACCAAGGATTAGAATTAATTTTGGAATTCATTCACTTAACTACTACTTATCTGTCTGTGAAGGTGATACACCTTCTTTATAGGGGACACGTTTGGATGCAGATTTTTTGTTATTAAAGGTAAGTCATGGTGAAATAGTGTGATATTAACATTGGACAAGATAATATTAAACAGCAGTAACAGCAGCTTTGTAGAGAAACCAGAGCACAGGCTATGACTTAGCAACTCCAAAGTCTTCATATGCTTAGGCCAATGATGTGAGACTTTGAACAAACCACATCACGTCAGAGTTCTTACCTGTTAACTGGGTGCTAATAATAAAAAGACATAACAAATTGAGATGTGTTACAAATGCTAGAGAGAAAGTAGATATCATCATTAGTGGCCCAGAAAAATACATGGATAAGAATCCTGTGTCTTAATGACTATTATTCTATACAGTAAAATTTAAAATTCCCTGACAGAAGAAATTATTAGTGACCTTACCTAAAAGTGATTTATCTATCTATCAAAGCATCAAAGAAAGCAGAGAAAATGATGGTTAAATTTCCACTTATTTTCTCTGGTGTTCTAGTTTAAGTTAGTGATAATGTCAATTAAGTATATTCAACAGCTTTGACATTTTGTGCTTGAAAAATTGATAAAGGTTTGGTAATGCACTACAGTTTTCTTTACTAAAACTCTGGGTTTTTTTTTTTTTTTTGGAAAGACTTTTATTTATTACCCATCCTAGCCAACATGGGTTTTACTTTTGATTAAAGTAGTCATTGAGAACTTGACGCTTGACACATTCCACCTGAATTTAAGTAACTTTTTCTTTCTTTTTTCTAGCTTCTGTAAAGTAGGAGAGAACGGAGAAGAAAGACATTTTAGTTTTATACATAGTAACAGATGTTCTTGGTAGCACAGCAAAATTCAGAGTTTATTAACTCAATGAGACTATCCTAATTAATCAACACATAGTATTGAAGTCAGAATATTTCTTCTGGAGCTGGTGGAATAAGTTCTGAATCAACTTAATAATTCTGGACTTGGCAAAAGAAGAGTGTTATGAAGCCACAAGTTAATTGATTTATGTTGGATTTTTTACAAATGGTGAACTTGCTGTTCAATAGCAATAAAAATAACATCCCAATACCTCCACATTTCAGAAAAGAAAAAAAATCTTCCCTGTAGAAAATAAGAGCAAGAAGAGAAATGGAGAATAATACATATAACAATCCCTCTATAAATTCCACATCACATCAAACTAAAAAGATTATTTTTATGTGAGAAGATTACGTTATGCTATTCAGTGTTGTAAATATCTTAACATATGTAGACTTCATGACCAGGGGTTCAGGAAACTTGTATCTCCATTTGCATCTGCTGGTAAGATAAGTTAGTGTATCGATGAAGTCATGGCCGAATAGTATGGCAGCTCTCCAGGGTTTCATCACATCAATGGACTGTCAGTGCTGGATCCACCCTAGAGTAAATTTAAATCACCACTTTTGTGCTCTTTCCTCATCAGTCAGAGATTCTAGAAATGAAATGTAGCTGAAGATTTTGAGGAAGAGTCATAAACTGAAGTAGAATAGAATTTGTTACTTCTAGTAATCTGCTATTTTTCCGGTTAATATAATGGAAAAATTCATGTTGGAAGGGATCTTAGCAGGTTTTTATTCCAACCTTCTGCTCAAGGCAGGATCCACCTGAATTCAAACCAGGTTGCTGTGGGCTTTCTCCAATTCAGTCTCCTCTTGGGTGAATGATTTCGCAGCCTCCCTGGGCAACATATTCTAATGCCTGACTGTACTCAAGCTGAGAAATATTCCTTTACGTCAAACTGTAACTACCCCCATTTTAGTTTATGACTGTTATCTTTTGTCCTCCTGACACAAATTTCATTCATGAGGCTCTATCTACTCAGAAAACTCCTTGCAGGTATGGGAAGGATGCTGTCAGGTCCTTCTAAAGCCATCACTGCTCCTGGGTGAATTAGCTCTGTTCCCTCAGCTTCTCCTCCCAGGGCTCATAGTCTGGCCCCAAATATTTTGTTGGCCCTTGCCAGGCTCACTGCAGTTTATCAGTGTCTTTTTTGTATTGAAGTGTCCAAAACTGGATCACCTTACCTAAAGAAAAAGGAATATCTGTATGTCTCGATCAGGCAAGACAATTTAAGCTACAGTCTTAGCTATCTTTCTAAGACTCAGCACTTTGAGGACTTTTAGCAATATGTCATAAGTGAAAATTTTTAACATGATTTATTTAATTTTGGTGTAGCAATCGTTCTCTCATTAAAGCCAGCAAGTTTCATATTACCCAGGGATTAAATTTCACACAATTAAAATCTGTACCAAAACCACAGTATAACAACTTTTACAGCAAAAGCCCGCTAAGGCACCACTGGATATATTAGCTAACCTTATGCATATATTACACAATTACTTATTGTTATAAAGATACATGGAAACAATTCCTTTTTAAATCTTCTATTCATATGAAAGGTGAAACCTTGTTTCCTACCAACATTGGTGGGAGATTTTCCATGAACATCAACAGGAGTCTTAATTCATCCAGACTGTACAAACAGTGCCTCTGTCTGAATATGAATCCAAGCACCGAACTATAAATAATAAATGTGGAATTTGAATTGAAAATTAGGCAAAGGTTTTACAAAATGTGATGCTTGGATTACTTCCTAGACACTGTATCAAACACACAGCTCAGGGTGACTTAAACAGCCATGAGTTACTTTAAGAGCTTCTTTGTTTCTCTAGGAGGTGCTGTGGGTCATGCCCTGAATCCAGCCATCCCATCCACAACCTCTTGTTTCACATGTTTTCTAACAGCGTCCGTAGTACCTCTCCTGCAATAAGAAAGGAGGAAGCATATGATTAACACTGCTGATAGTTGCTTCTGATTTACACCCTTATTTCTCTTCCTAATTACTGAGCATTATTCAAAATTCTGAGAGCAAAGGCATTGGGTTAAGCCTCTGCAAATGAAAATCAGACAGCAGTCTTGTTAGAGACCTGAAAATTTTGCAAAATTACATTAAAGTGAAATGAGACTGCTAGAACAATGAGTTGATAGAAACAAAAAGCTGAAGTTTCAGTGGAAGGAACAAAACCAGCTATTCCCAATTCTGATGTCCATTGGCTCTACCAATGCCAATTAGTTCATGAAGAGGTGTAAATGCTTTTGTTCAGAACTGTGTTGTGTGTTGAATTTCCAAGTATCAACTACCAAGATGATAATTATTTATAATTATAATTATAATTATTGTTATTGCTTCAGATTATTGGAAGACAAACCAGAAAGCTGATTTTCTCTGACTATTCCGTGCTGTTTGGACAAAATTGCCCCAGCTTTGGATCCCAGGCTGTGTTTTTCCCTGTTCATGTCTATGCACTGAATTTTGGATCCCCATATCTCAGGTGGGTACCTATTGGACTTCATTCTTGCTCTTTTCCTCTTTCTTGATTTTTCAGTCTGGACCTTTCCTGAAGGCATCATGTCAAAAACGACAGTTGTTCACCCGGGAGCAGGTCTCCCATTGACACTTGGCCATCCCTGAAATCAATGTATCTGAGTGAAAACATGACATTGTCAGTGCAGTGTTGTCAGCAGAAAGCATACTGCTAGTGCTGAAAAAAGTTGTGAGTTCTTTTTTAAAACAATACAGCAAAAAGAAAGCTCGATAAAAACTTTTTAGCTAACTAGTCTTCCTAAAGGGAACCCATGTGAGCCTCTCAGCTCATTTCCCAAGTAACAAAGGCCACAGAGCTGCACAGAATTCTGTCTGCTATAGAGGGCATGACAAAGCACTTGGCTCTGCAGCTCCCTGGTGCTGTAAGACTCACCCTACCCTATCCAGGCAGAGGAGAATTGTTCATCACTGCATGCCACTGCTGGGCTATAGTTCAAAGGCAAAGCTCAGCCTCAAGCTTACATAGAGCCTCCCGCCCATATTTATCTATACTTTTTCCTATACAGAAAGAGAATTGTCTCTTGTAGTCAGACACACCTTTAACAGCAGGTGAACAACAAAAGAAAGAAGCTGCATCTTGTTTGATAATCTAGTGCACGCATCCCAGTTGTTCCTGGCTACCTCCCAGAAGCACCATAAAATGTCTTCCTTGTAGAAACAAGATATCATCTTCCATTTAAAGGTACGGAATGGAAGAAATTGTAACCGGTAAGTGTGATATACTTTTTTAAAACATGATGGAGTAGAGACGTCAGGATAATGGGTAATAATGAAAAGCAAAATCAGCAAGTAAATCTCTATAGTCATATAGACTAAACTGACTGTGTGACACTTCAATTTTGAGTGAATGCCATAAACCGTAGAAAATATAAGTTTAATGAATATGTCTACATAAAAGCATAAACAAGACAAACCTTTTTAGTGCAGTGTTTATATTTACAGCACATAAGTTACAAATTAAATTTACTCTGGGATGTGCTTCTGATATGAATGACTTTTCTTTAGAGAAATATTATCCATAATCATCAGATCACTGAGAGCAAAAAGGATCCATTAGTGATGTTGGGGTTGATGAACTGAAGCACTGTTTAGTGGGTTTTAATTATGCTAAAAGATAAAAGTGCTTTGGAAAGGGTGTAAGTCATACCTAGAGGAAGGAAAATGAACTGATTTTATTTAAGCAAGCAGACATGTTTATTTCAAACAGTTTGGGGCTGATTGCTTAGTACATTAACATGTTTTCAGGAGCTGATCTATTCCAGTACTCTGCAGTTTTATTGTTTAATATCACCAGTCAAAGCATTGAAAAACTATGAGTCTTGGCTATAAAGATTTTAAATTATGTGATTCAAAAATGTGTCCAAGATTTTTTCATCTTTTTGCTCCAAAGATATACAAATTTCTCTCTGCAATCAGAATATTACAACTATCATTATTTAAAAAAGCAGGATTCCTCAAGTGCTCGCAAGCTCAGACTTTGAAAAGGGTACCAGGAGTGAAATACTGACTTCACTGAAGTCAACAAAAAATATGCAGTTGATTTCAAGAGGATGGGATTTCAATACAGTGAAATTCATAATAAAATTGTAACATGTGGCACCTCTGCTGACTGTAAATTAACATGCAAATGTGAACTCTGGAAATGCACTTTTGCCAGGAGTTTTATTCAAAACTACTTAGGACAGAGGGAATTTGCAAAGGGCCTGGTTTCATTACTCTGTACTCCTTTAAACCAGTAGTAATTCTATTAAAATGACTTAGCACTTTACCAGTGCCAGAGGGAATGGACTCGTGTTCCTTGTCAGGCTGCTGTGAATCAGTATATACCTCCACTCTGACTGAGGTGGAGACACAACTTCTGTGTGTCACCATGACAATAATGTCCCTGGACTATCCTAGTTACAAACCAGCATCGAGTTCCTGTTAGGAGGGAGAAGAGAGGTGATATATATCCTGTTGCTGCTTCAAAATATTTGCTTCCCTCCCCAAGACAGAGAGTGCATGTGCTCGTGCAGACACACAAGAGCACACACACACCAACTTCAACTTCGACATATAGCAGCCATCTTAAAATGTTGGGCTAGTGCCCCAAATGGGAAGATACGTTTCTTTAAGTTTATGTGCAGATGCAGTGACACAGACAAAACACTAACATTTTCTTGCTATCTCCCACTGGAAAGGGCCTGGGGACCTCCAGGTCTTCATCAAAAGCAGAATGACAATTTACATAACCTTTACTCCAGACCACAAAGTTTATTGCATTTACTGATACCTTCACAAACAAAATGTCTTTTCCTGTTGTTATCATTACGTGAGCTTTTTGTGGCTAGGAATATGCAATTCCCTGTTAACATCAGCACTGTGCCTGGAGAACAAGCATTTCATTGCTACTTTCCACATTGGCTGATGCTGTAGCCATGAGCTTTCTCCTTCTGAGAAATCTCATGGTGCTTACGTGAAGCAGATATGGCAATAACAGTCAGATACGGCAACAACAAAGGGATCTGTAGTCGCTATGTGGCTGATGAGGTCTGTAATATGCTTTGGAGTTCTTATGTTGGGCATTAAGGTATCTGACTGCAATTTTTGGCTCTTGTTCTTTTTTCATATGCTTTAGACTCTGTTAAACCAACACCAGCCCTGTACCAACACCCTGTCCAATTGCCTTCCATGTGTCAGGGGCCTGAACTCCCTCAGAAATGGAAATTACAGAGCAATGCTGAGCATGAAACATGACTTAGAAAAAAACATCCTCTTTGCTTGCAGAACATAGAAAATCATCCCACTCCACTACTTTTAGCTGTGTACCTTGATAATAGACAGCCAGGAATTTGCACTTGTTTTATTAGGTTAGCAGGTGCTAACATTAATGTGCTGTGTTACCAGTTTGGTTCAGCCTGTCTCTAAAGCCTCCCTTCAAATGTTTTCGTGCATTGCCCCACTATGCTTCTAATACATTAATAAGTATTTTATTGAGGGCTGTGTAAGCAAAGGATTCTTGCTAGGCCATTTATAATAATGACTGTCTAAATATTATCAAGTAATATAAGAAATAAAAGTCTGGTGTCTGAGATATCTACAAAATAGAGTAACCACCCCTGGGCTGCAGAGTCATCATGGCTCTAATAAGACAATTTCCTAATTGAACATTAGGCATCATTTACCAGTCATCCACTAACTGAATCTCATTTAAGGCTTTTCAGTTGGGAAAAAAGCATATGTTTTCCACTGAAAAAGCTCACTCTGCTTTCCACCTACCTTTCAGCTTAACACCTCAGTAGGCTTTGTTGTCTGTAACATTGAGTTTCTGATTACGGATAAGATGTTTACAACACAGATGATAGTTATAAGAAGTGCATCTCAGAGCAAATTTAATTTGTTTCTGCTGT
>VYZV01025818.1:33658-49181 GCA_013401275.1 Pandion haliaetus | reverse complement strand
TTTTTGAGCAGGAGGAGGAGCTTCCACACCTTGAGAGTATCCTTAGATTTTGTACTTCTGAACGACAAAAGATATTAGTGACTTAATTATTTAGTCACAGAAGTATCTGACTGGTGACCATTAATCTCATAGTTATGAATGTTAACATAACTACAAAAGGTTATACACTTATTTCTTCAAAGAATTTCAGCTTCTCTTTCTGAGAGTTTACACCTGTGAATGAGAAGTGTAGATAAAAGAAAAAAATGAAATGTACTTGCATAAAACGTTGGTTTTTTAAATCTAGTAAACTGTTAGTGGAAGAGATCTGTATTTATTCTGAACCTTAACTTTCCATTTAAAATGTTAGCAACTTATGTTTTGTAGTCTTTAAATAAATAATTGGGAATAAATATGGAGTGGTTTTGATTTTATAATATTTTTCTATAGTAATATAGTTCCTATAGTAAAAGTGAAAGAAAGACATCAAGTTTGTTCTTTTTTGATTGTGCAGTCAAATGCACAAAACTGACTTTACTGCTACCACAGCTTGCTCTTTAATCCCAATAAACTCTTCCATGCTTGAAACAGTATAAGCTTCAACCTGTTCAAGGTGAAAAACCCCTGTGCCACGCTCAACAACCGCAACAGGGATTTGCACTTACAAAGGAGCGTCATAAACTGGATCTAGCAGAGCTTCACTAACTTCATCAGGACAAGACACCCCAGCTGAGGAAATTACTCACCATTTTTATTCAGATGTTTTCCAGTGCCCTGAGGGCACTACAGGGGCCTGACTATTTCTCATCTTTCCCTAGGGCCTCTGCCCATGCGCCCAAAAGTCCCATTTCAGCCCAGCCCTGGACATCTGCTCCTGCTCCAGCAATGCTGTAGTATGCCAGTCTAGCTCTATCCATGGGTTATTTATGAAGGAAATATTTCTCATTCAATGTTCTTTTTTGAAACATAAGTTTGTTAAGTATTGGGATGCCTATTAAAGATAATTTCAGATAAAGTAAGAGTTTGCAAACAGGAGGCTAGTATTACCTTTCCCTTCATGCGCTTTTTAGACTGCTTTGCCTTCATCTCATTAGCCAGAGGCCATCTGGCTGCCCAGGACACCGAGTCATTCACCATTTCTACCCATGTGAGGAATTCTCAAAAGCAATATTTAACACGAATGTTAACAGATATGTATGACCTTTTGAATTCACCGGCTTGTATATAGCTGTGAAAAGGAAATGGATTCCTTTGTGCCCAACCTCCAACCCAGTTATCTAGTATAGTTGAGAGACCACAATACAACTTTTCTTGTTAGACTGAGTAGAATTTTTTTCTTTTTAAGAAAGTCTAATCCTTCCATCCTAATACTTCCTCTTTTTTTATTACCTTTTATTGTGGGTTGAAATATTGATGACCTATCTATGGTAGTGTCACTTACGGAAGAGATGATGCAGAATTCAATAGCAGTGAATAAAACCAGATGCTTCATTCCCACTGATGAGCACTGCAGGCTTGCTCAGGAGTTAAACTCCTGCTGTGCGGGTGTTTTTCATTCCTGGAGAAGACTGGTTTAAGTTCACTTTCTTATTCCTCACTCAGTCCATAGCAGTTGAATCTGAAGCTTTCCTCCAACCAGGACATGCCATTGTAGTTTTCCATAGAGCAGTTAAACCATTTATAATCTGAATTAAAAAAAAAAGTTTTTAATAGATAACATCAAAGTTTATGTTTCTATAATAAATTACAACCATTTGTAGTGAGGAATAATACATTTTGTAGTGTTATAAGTGTCCTTTTAAATGTACTTGTGTGAGATATACAGTGGTTTTCTATTTACAGGTAGATAGGACTGGAAAAAGATCTGAAGATATGTAGCAGCCCGGACGCCAAAAAGGATAATCTTTATTGCACTTGACAGGTTCTGAAAAGTCTCTTCTTAAAGACTCCCTGTTATGGAGATCTCTGTTATAGACATGACTTGGCTCATTCTCTGCAGGTGATTTCTCTAGGCATCTATTTTAAGACCCTGGTATTTACTGACCAGCCTGTTTGGAGAACCCACAAAGGCAATCTGTCACAATGCTTAACTAAAGATTTCTCTGTGTAGAGATAAGTATCCATCTTTATATTATGAAGCAGGTATGATATCTTATGTGAACTATGCAGCTGATTGTATTGAGTATTCATAGAATTCTGTATCTGCTCAGTACATACGTGGAATTTTCATTTTCTGCTTTTCCTTTAATATTTATGTCTCTGCCTAAGTCTTGTTAACAGTTTTTTAAAAGTTTTCTTTATTTACTTATTTCCTCATGAAAAATCATACGACCAGAGAACATTTCCCTATATACCCTAAAATCCAAGTTTAACAGAACACCCTGATGTTGATTTGATGCTGGAGTACCCACCCCAGGAACCATCACCACCACTATTCTGGCACATTCATTCTGAGTCTCATTCTAGTAACTATTTTTGCCAACTAACTTAATATAGTCGACAAACTTCAACCTGTGTGCGTAGTCTGAATTTATAAGGATTAAATAAACCTTCCAAAGTAGTAGCGTGGACATTGCTTGAACAGAGAGCGTTGCCTTCACTGAACACTTCATAGCATACCATGCATTCCGAGGGCAGTACAGCTCTTGCCACACGGTGAATCGTTCACCAGTTTCTGAGTGCTAGGGAAGCTCTATCTCATCAGTGAGACTTTTGTGATGTCTAAGCCTAGTGGATCTGTAGAATACTTTTTTAAAAATTTGCTTTAGCTTAACCAAAATTTGTAAAATTTCATCGCTACATTTCTTTTAAATGTAATAGTTGCAGTAAATATATATTAAATATATTATATCATATGTACTTAAAAATCACACAAGATGTAAACGGCCTTACTTGCAATGACCCATGAAAAAACAACAATCAATCCAATGAGCTGTGAGTCAATATTGCCTTTAAATGCATTCCAGCATAATATTTTATAAAAGTTTAATATAAAGCACTAAAGCATACTATTTCCTAAATGACACTAATGACCTATAGTAAAAGACAAAATTCTTCCCAGGTGAAAATCGGGCCTCTCTTGCACAGTATTAAAACAAAACATTTGTGTACGTTACATTGCTGAAACTGAGGTACTTCTTGTAACAGGCATAATTTCAGAAGTGCACTATGTCCTAAATTATATTCTAATGCCATCAATAATCTCATTTCCCATTGAAAATAATCACATCAAATGTTACTATCATCTTCGGTACTGACCTGGAGGTAATGTGAACACCTACTAAGATGGGAAATAAAAATAAAAGACATCCAGTATGAAAAAAAGAAACCAACAACGAAGATGATTTCAGCAAAATTTGATTTAAATTTAGTTAAGCTAAATTACACATAAAACCTGGGAAATGCCAATGCAGAAAGATACTGAAAATCAGAGCTAACAGTATGTCCCTGACATGATGTGTCAGATAAAAACTTCATTATGAGCTTGGTCTACACAGTTAATGAAGTATCACAGCACAGAGCAGAATGGTGTCAAGAATTTTTATCCCAATATGACCCATAACCTGCACTTTCTAAAACCTTGGGCTTGGATTCACTTTCTTTGACAGTAACTGTCTAAAAGCTAGGTGCTCAAACCCTTTCCAAAGGCCCCAGAAAGATCTTTAAAGGAGAATACATCCCACCTACCTTACACATATCAGGTGGGATGAATTGCCCTCTGTATCTTCCTTTTTCTTTCCATTATTTATGAAGAAAACTTCTATAACTTTCCTAAGATACACATCCAACTTGTGATCAAGAAAATTAAGTGATGGTGAACCTCACTGTTGATTATCAAGAAGAGCTAAAGTAGTTTGCTAGAGATAATTTTAAATGTACTGGTTTCCTAATATAGTAAAGAACTATAAAGAGATTTTTCAAATTTGAGGTGTTTAAATCTGTCTTAAATGGAAGATACAATAAATAATTTCACATCAGTTTTTTTAGTTATAGAATTATCTGTTTGTCTGAAATGTTTTATGCAGACTATGACTATGAATTCAAGTTTCCTCTAGCAAACCTTTTAACCCATCTGTCTGTCTGTTAAATAGGCAAAGCTTCTACCACCACATAGAGAGTGGTGCCTTCCATTGAATGGGTCTGCTGATCATTACGTCTAACTTTAGCGTCAACTACTTTTACTCTGACAAAGTGCAAACTAAAGCAGATTTCCCTAGTGAGAATCTGCTACAGTATGAGGGTTTTTTTCATTAATCTGCTTATCTTTTTTCAGCCTTTTGAAAAAGCTATTGAGAGATACAATTAGAGGAAAGAATTTGTAGCTAACAAACCAATAGAATTGGGAAGAAGCTTTCAGGTTCCATGGTTCCTGCCTCCTGAAAGTCAGCTTCAGTCAAGGGCTGTGTAGGCTGAACAGGGCTTTTTTTCCTGGTGCTGGAGATCCTAGCTTACATGGTAATGGTACCAGAAGAAAGCTGTCTTGCCTGTGTTTTCACTAATCTTTCCATTGGCCTTTGAAGCAAGGAGGTGGAAGAGATGGCCAGCACAGCCTTGGTACCCTTGTATCATGGGAAAAACAGGAAAGCAGAACTGCCAAGAGTAACGGAGATAGAAAATGAGCCAGTAAAGCTGATTTTGGCCAGGTTAAACATTCAAAAGTCACCAAGTGACAGAATAAAGATTGACTGAAATTTTAGTTCACCTTTCTTTCTTTCTAAATATTTAATTCCATGATCAAATGCCATATAATCCACAGATCTTGCTCTAGTTTAGTGCTCTCTGTATCCTCAAAATGGGCCTGAGATCCACCCCTTCATGGCTGAAGAGGGGCTTGCTTCTTAAGCAGGACGTTACGTAGTTCAGGAGTATGATAATTAAAAAAGAGGTAAGTTTAAATTGAAGATGTCAGAAGACACAAAGCAACTGAAGTCTAAGCTCCTTCTGTTTCAACAGGGTAATGGTAACTAGGATTCACTACCTGGAAAGGGTATCCATTTACCACAGAGCCTCATAGGACCTTTCATTTTGTCTCCCTTCCTTAACCAATACATGGCTATCAAAAGATGGAAAAATAGTGGCTGGAATTAAATTTGACCACCACTTTAATTCTGAAATTTCCCAACCTTTTAAGTTTAGTATTTTTAGGTATAGTCTTTTAAGAGGAATTGTATACATAAATCAGTATATCCAAATGAGACACATACACACATTTTTAGGAAAACATTATTTTCAAACCTGAGGAAAAATGCTGTGCTCAAATGTTTTTCCCCAAAATATCAGTTGCTATAATAAAAGTTTTTTTATTTTTCCCTTCAAATAATACGTTGCATATCTCTGTGAAGTATTCTGGCTATGGCATTACTATTGATATGGGTAAGATTTGTCTGACATATCTGGCACAAACCAAGAACTTTCATTGCCAAATACATGAGGTATCATAGTGCAAGCCAAACGTTGAACTGGCCACTATCTCAAAAAAATTCAAACTTCTTCCTTTAAATCTCTGAGGGCTCCACTTATGAAAAAAAAAAATTACACGTACAAGGCACAGTAAATAACTACTATAGAGGTAAGAACTGGCATGGTTTGAACAGTTAAAAGTGTAAGAAGGAAAGGAATTCCTTCAGTTATTGCTGGTACAGTCATTAAGTTGGCTTACAATCTGCATAGTAGGTGAAATGGGTAGGGCACCACCAAACTTAAGAACAATCTTATGATAGTGTGGTTTTGCTTTGTAATCTAAAGCTTTTCATGATGTACACATTAAGTAATATTGACCTGTACAAAATTTTGTATATTTTTGTGTAACTTTGAGCTACATAATATGACAAAGTGAAACTACTTAGATGTCTTCGGGAAAACTGACATTCATTACTTCCACTAAGTCAGTGGAAGGGTCTTACTCTTTCAGTGGCTTTGTGAAAGTGAAGTCTGAAAGACTGGTACAAAGGAAAAAAAAATCTTCTTTCCTTCAGTTTTAAGTAAAACCGATACCCTATGCCTAGATTGAATATCACCTGTAGAGTTTGTGACAATAACTTGGAGATCTTTTGATCAACATTGAGCACTGTTTGTGTATTGCTGAAAGACAAAATTTTGTCAAATTAAATTGTGGAGTAATTGCATGAAAGTCTTTGTTTTGCATCTTTCTTTGAATTACATCTCTACAGTTCAAATGCTACAGTTATGGTGAAGTAATATAAAGATACACTATTGAGTTAAAAAAATAACAAATAAGGGAAGCAAATCGAATCATTTGCCAATCTGTAAGACTGTTCGTAAGAGAAAGGATTTGTGCGTTCTAAGAATCATTCATTGTGCATCTGATATTCTGAATGCTTTAAAAAAGTTAATTTTTCTGTCAATATAGTGATTGAGTCCTTCAAAGCATTTTGCTATTTCTGATCAAAATCTATCTTAATGAAGTATTTTGTTTAAAGAATTTGCTTTATTTATACTTATCAATGGCTATATTTATGTATTTTTTCAAGAAATATTGCATAACTGTAAAAGAACAGAGTGAGATTAGGAATACTATTTTAGTTTCCAACTTTCCTTTTAATATAAATTTATTATGCCTCCTAAAGTCCATTTTGAAATGATTAATAAGTGAAGTTCTTGTTGAAGGCCATTTCCAGCAAGCTAGAACCCTTCTTGCCTTTCAAACATGTAGAACACTGAAGTCTTCACTTAGGTTTTCTGTTGTGGTTTGGGTTTTTTTGGGTTTTGTTTTGTTTTTTTTAAAAGCAATACCTAATTCAGCATTAATACTAGAAAACTGGAAGTATTAGAAGGAAGATTACAGTCTTAATTCTGCTAGCTGACAGCAGGAACCAATCTGAAAGAAACATAAAATGCTTTAGAAATTTTGTGCTAGTTACTAGAAATTCAGAAACCACATTTAGATACATTGATGAAAAGTATATGAAAAAGTTTTCTGTCATGTTAAAAAGATCTACAAGCATAAACAACATATGGATGCTTTGTTTTAGCTATAGTAAAACTGAAATTACATCATTCCTGGTTGTTACTTTGTTTAAATATATTTGAGGAATATCACTAATGGTTTTTCTTCTTCCTCTGGTATTCATATTTTCATAGTACAGTCTCCAGCAGTTTGTCATGCAGAGTAAAATGTCACATTAGCTGTAATTTAAAACCAGAACAGTAATGGGTGCCACATAATGTTTCAGTGGATGATTGTACTTCTTCAGTCTGTTCTGTGTAATATGATCCATTTACTAACAACCTGAGATGCCCATTGTTTTATGAGGTTATATGAAGATAACAGATGTTCCTTAAATCCCCACTCAGTGAGTGAACTCCTTGTATACAAATGTTTTTTACATATAAAATAATTAATACAGATTAATTTATAAAAATGTAAAATATCCAGTATAGGTAATGTACTGGAGTAAGCTCCTTGACCTGAACTAAATGTAAATGGGGATGCAAGATGCTTCTAAGACAGCGAATAATTTGTTTAGGACCATATCAGCAGATTATAAATTCAGTTGGACCCTGTCAATGGATTTTGACCAAAGGACAAGCTGAGGTAAAAGACAACAACATAGATTCTACTGAGATTTACATGTTGCAAAACACATTAATATTATATCGAACAATGAATTTGAGGGTAAAAAAGTGAATCTATGTAATAATAATTTAAAAAAATAATCTGTAAATTAAAGTATAAAATCAAGGACAGTTAGTATCATTCATATCTTTAAAGAAACCCCCCAAGTAGATGCTACAGCTTTCTTTTTCCCTCTTTGTACAACGTTCATTTCATGAGTATGAACATTTTGTTACAGATTTTCTTCTGCAAATGAAAAGCCACCAAGAAATATAAGAAAGCAGTATGAGAGACTGTCTGCCTTTTTTTAACTAAAATTGTAATTTTAAAAGTGTTCAGCTGTTTTATAGAAGAAGAATATGTGTTCTGAAAACCGTCCTGTTTAACATCTTTGTTAAGATATCAGTGACCTGGAGAAGGTGATGGAGTGCTCGCCCAAAAAGTTTGCAGATGACATCAAGCTGGGGCAGGCACCAGTCAATATATGCAAGAGCAGGGCTGCCACCCAGCAGGACACAGCCAGGGTGGAGGGCTGGGCCAACAGGACCATGGTGATACTCAGGTCTATATACCCGGGTAGAGGGGCAGTCATGTGAAGACACTGTGTGGGCTCTTGATTTGAACTAAGGGTCGTGTGTTTGAAGTTTCTGTGCTCCCTCTGCGAGCAGACGTCTGCTTGACTGAGTACTGTGAAACTTAAGAACAAGCTTCAAATTATGAATATTTAAAAACAGGCACATAGTATGCCTCACTTTTGAAACTGTGAATTTGATTTTTCCAAACACTTATATACTACAGATAATTGCATCCCCTTGAATAAACACAATATCAATTGGTACAACTAGCCAATCATTGCTACTCCCCCACTTGCTTGGAAAATGATAGTAGGGATTCAGGAGTTAGGAGGCAGAGATTCTCAAACAGTGCAAGGTCCATAGCCATGAAGGATGCACTTGCATCTTCAGGATCTCAAATCCTACACGAGATTTAGATAGCTGTTATAAAACTGGGCTCTTTCCCCCACCCCCACCCCTTATAACTCTATTTATTATTTTGACCCTTTTCCTCAAATAAAAGTCTTTCTTCACCTATAAACTTCTGGATACACTAAGTTGAAACAATGACATATTGATAGCAGGCAAATGCACAATCTGAGATGAACACAGATATCTTGAGGAGCTGAGTTAATTTTTTCAGATGAAACCCTTCTTTGGTTAAAAAGGCAAATGTGGTGATTTCTATTAAAAAAAAACTTTTTTCCATAATTTTTGAAGCTTATATCGGGGGGAGCATTTTGAAGTTTACAATTATCTTTCATTCAAATCTTCCTTCGGTCCCTTTCTATGGAAGTAGTCTAATGTAATTTTTAGTACGGAAAAGTAGTATTTTTATTTACCCTTAAGACTGGACATTTTTATATTTGTGCTATGCCAAATGCAATTACTAAATCTTTAAACAGAGGGATGACCTATCACATAGCTCTAATATATAACTCCTGAAAAGAGAAATGCCAACTACTTTAACTTAGTTAAAACTATAATTTTGGGGAAAACTAAAAATGTTTGTTAGTACAGCATAGGTGGGCCTATTCTTAAAGAATTTTACAATTATTTATCAGGTGATTTTTCAGATTTTTGCAAGTAAATCTTAACAAAAACTTTTTCTGTAAAACAAAACCACAAACAACCACAACACTGCCAATTCTTCATGCAAAAATCCATGCTTGAATTTTGTTGGTAATCTGATTTCTTATAAACTTTATTCATATTTCCAAGCATTTGCAGGGTCAAGGCTTAAAAAGTGTAGCTAATAACTTTCTTAAATGTAGGGAAAATGAAAGGACAAAGTAGTCAAGAATGGAAAACCACTGTTTAAAAATCTGAACTCAGGTCCTGGAGCAGGGTTTTGTTTGTGTTTTTTCTGCTCTTTTGAGTGGCTTTTTTCTTGTTGTTTTGCTTTATTATTAATTTTTTATTGCATTGCCTTCTTTTTTATAGTCTGGTTTCCTATTTAGAAGCAAAATGTGTAACCATTATTCATATGAACAGCCTTATTGAGAGCAAGAGAGGGATTAGTGATGCATATAATTACTCGTGTACATTTGTAGTATCATAGTATTCAATTAGAAAAATCACAGGAGTGAGCTATACTCTTACAAGTTTTATAAAACAGCTGGTAGCTTTTTGTACAAGCAACATAGTAAATTAATTAAATCAATATTACATAATTTCTCAAACAGTATGTATCACATTAAAGAGCAAAAACTCTGGATTTTAAACTTATTTACAGTGTCTTTTAATATCATTATTTATTTGCCTTTCAGAATTCTTTGTTTGTGCTTTTTTTCCATCTACAATTTGAGATGCTTTGGAATATGAAAGAAAATGGTATCTTTGACTCAGAGAAAGCGCAGAAAATTATTTTTTTAAAAAACAGAAATATGTATGCTGTTTCATTGTCTTGATTTATAAGTTAGGATGGTTAGTTTTTAAAATTTCATAAATCATAGAACCATAGACTCTTTTAGGTTGGAAAAAGCCTTTAAGATCATCGAATCCAACCATTAACCGAACACTGGCAAGTCCACCACTAAACCATGTCCCTAAGCACCATGTCTACATGTCTTTTGAATACCTCCAGGGATGGTGACTCCACCACTTCCCTGGGCAGCCTGTTCCAATGCCTGACAACCCTTTCAGTAAAGAAATTATTCCTAATATCCAATCTAAACCTCCCCTGGCGCAACTTGAGGCAATTTCCTCTCATCATATCGCTAGTTGCTTGACAGAAGAGACCAGCACCCACCTCACTACAACCTCCTTTCAGGTAGTTGTAGAGAGCGAGAAGGTCTCCCCTCAGCCTCCTTTTCTCCAGGCTAAACCACCCCAGTTCCCTCAGCCGTTCCTCATCAGACTTGTGCTCCAGGCCCCTCACCAGCTTCGTTGCCCTTCTCTGGACACGCTCCAGCACTTCAATGGAACATAAGAAAGCTATTTATGAATAATTTGAACGTTAAAATCAGTACCTGAATAGATCTTTTTGGGATTTCACTACAGTGAATCTTAGTTTAAAATTTTATATCTACCAACCTCATTGCTCCCTTTCTGACTAACAACAAATTAACACTTATATTCGATCTCTCGCTACCTCCGCTCCTCAGCAGCACATCACAAACCATGTGCCTCATTTCTTTCAGGTGCTCTCAGCAAGGAATGATGCATGTCTAAGTAGTGAAGGCCATTATCTGAATTATTCTGTCTCTTCTGGCACTGGAAAAAACAGTTTTTGTTGTCCAAAATCTTCACCCAGGAAGTGTGGATTTCTTGATAGCGTCATATTCTTCCTTGCCTTTGAGGTCCTCTGGGAGTACTTTTTATGACTTTGATGCAACCACATGCTGATAGGATCCGAGTATTCATGAGGGTGGCAAGCTATAACTGGCTGTCTAGCTGTTTAAAATATTCATGGAGCTTGCAAAAGAGAAACTAAACTTATCTAATAATGCTGCAGGAACCATGTTAACTGCACTCAGCCACCCTGCAGTCTCAGTCATATGTGCCACAGGATCTTGGTCCAGCAGACTACAGTGCTATGTCATCTGTCATCATGCTTCACTCAAATTAACAAACCTGTTTCTCAGCTTCAGGAATTAGCTTAAGCTTAATAGAGCTATATTACTTCGAGTCCCCAAGCTAGTTCAACTGTACTCAACACAAGCTGTTATCTCAGCACAATGCTGACATCCTCTAAAAACTTAAGAGCAAAAATCCATTGAAAATCACCGGACATTCATCAAAAATCATGTAGACCTTTTAAAATTCCAAGTTTACTTTCTGTTTTCGTGTTGTTCAATATGACTTTAAAGAGCTTCTGATCTATCCATGTTTGCCTTCAATGTGTAGACAAGAATATTGTGGCCACCTTTTGTGTAGAAAAACTGCAGCAGCGTCAGTAAAATTCAACATGGAGAGTAAAAAAATGGTTATGAGAATTCTAGGCCACAAGGCAAACAATATTGGTCACTGATATGCGTCAAATATCTGAAATGGAAAATATTTGCTGTCTATTTCCTTGCTGAGACAAAAGTTGTTACTCAGATGCAGAGAGTATTACTGCACCTTCCTTTTACAGGCAGTGAACCTGAGCTAGGGCTTAATTGGTCTTTAATTTTTTTATTCAGTGTACTTAATTTTTTCTGTAACTGCTTTCTTTCAGAAAATGAGTTTAGAATAATTCTCAGAGATGGCAGTTTTGTAATTTAATGCAAGTATTGATACATTATTTCACAGTGAAGTCTAATTCTGCTTTCAGTTTATAAACATGGTAATTCATTTATCTGACAGGGTTTTCTGGATTAAAATCTGCCTCTAGAACAGATCTTTGTGTTACAAAATGTCTATGTGTTTTACTTAAATGCTACAGTCAAAAATTGTAGTTTAAAAATCTTTTTAACACATTATTATTTGAGATCCACAACATTTTTTTATTTTAAAGAAACTTCATCAGCATTTACCTGATGTTTGTAATGAAATAAAGTTTACCCTCACTGAAAGGTGCTTAGATGAGTAAGTAACAACAAATAAACTGAAAATGCAAGTCTTTTTATAATTTGCCCATGCAGTTTATCGCTGAAGAAAAAGTCAGTATACGTATTCATCAAGCCTCATTGAAAATTGATATTCATACTACTTTGGATAAACCAGAAATATGTTTAATGCATAGCTGATAATATTTAAAATTATGAAGGCTACTAGTTTGCACTGAAGTCGTGAAACACTGTTTGTTGCAAGTGCCACATTCTGAGCACGCACTAAGAGTGTGGAAGTGTCAGAGAGTAACCCAGTCTGCTTTTTTTAAGAGCCTTGTCTTTCCTCTCCTTTTTCCTTTAGATTCTGTCTGCAGCAAATTTTAGTAAAGACAATACATGCCAAAATCCAAAATTCATATTGAATTGTGGTCTGTTTAAGCTGCCTCTAGGCCAAAACCACTCATTACTGAAAGAGGAAAAACTACTTTCTCAAACTTAACAGTTAAGGCTCAGGATGGATTATTATGATTTTCTTTTCCAGTAGCATCTTTGAGCTCTGAAACCAGATCCTACCTTTCCTCAAGGTACAATGGCCAATAAAATATGATCATTTGATTTTGTTCGGTAGTGACTTAAGAATGACAGAACGGTCATTTGTAGAGTATTGTAGCTGCAAGTGATTTGATGTTAAAATTAGTTTAGGAATGAGATACCCTTCTGTTTTTCTGGAAGATAGGTGACATTCTTTCTGTTGTGAGAAACTTGCTATAGTCCGTGTTTTAGAGTACAAAACATAATGAAAATCTTTTAGAGTTAGGCATGACTACATGTTCTGAAGGACTTAAAACAAAAATGTAAACACCATAAGAACTTCATTTGGATAGCAGATCTATGAAAGACTACAACTCAAATATTAAGGTAAGTATACTTCTTATAAAGCTGGTATTGCTGATATTTTACTTAAACTTTGGTCAGAAAATCAAGCAATATCTGGTGCAATCAGAGCTTTAACTGCAAAAGAATGCCTCAACTTTGATAATTAAATTCAAATTGTAGATCCTCACAACCACAACATAGTTGCCACCTATTCCTGAAAGCTCCTGAGATTAACAGATGTCTTTTCCTTTTTCCAGTGTTAAACTTCCCTCATGCCAAAACTTTGTAACTTGACATGCGACTTCAGTCTTTACAACATCAGGCAGTCCATGGTCTAGTTTATATTTAAACTTTGCCAATATACACAGGGTAGATAACATGTCCCCTGTAAATAATATCTCACTACCTGTAACTCAGACAGGATATGATTAATTAAACTAAATTAAACACAGTTCAGACCAAAGTTTCATCTTCTCTAGTGTCTGAAGATATCCGAGCCCTTATCTATCACCTGAGTGTGACAGCATCCTACCTCTCAAACACGATGTAGACTGTACTTGAACATAACTCCACATCTTTGGAAATGCTGTAGTGAGGGGAAAAGGAATGTAGGAAAGTGCTTTGGGGTGTCGGCAAGGTGGATTCGGGGAACTGGCTCTGTATTGTGGGCCTCTCAACATTTCCGAGGAGAATGTCATTAAGTAATTACTTAAAAACATTAACTCTAATTTGTTAATTAAAAGTAATTAAAGCACACCTCCAGGTGTCATATTTACTAGTGGCCAGTTTGTTTGGGTCCCTCATTGGTTGCTTTTTTTTCAATCCCATATTCATTTCCCAGCAGGAATCCCCTAGCAGGCATTGTACTAGAAATGTATTTAACACAGAGAAGCAAATTTGGTCTCTGAGGCCAAATGCTGAAATGTTGTGATGCTCTGAGTATTGATACCAGCCTCTTATGTTTTTATTATTTGAAAGGATATCACAAATTCTGCAAAAAGATGACATTCTGCGGCACTGAAAGTTTGAGGGCTTTACTATTTAGATTAGGAAATATTCTTTCCTTTAAATTTTGGTTGATATCACCAACAAGCATGGTCAAACCCATGGATATTTAAAGTGACAGTTTGATCTCCAGTTTGATCTTGGAGTTATACTTTCTGTAATAAACCGGAAAGGGTTTAATTCAATGGGAAGCAATGGAGATTTTAAATTCCATGTAAACAGTCTTTTCAGGGAGTTTTGAATAACATCCAGAGTAACCACAAATGAAGCTCTCTACGTTTAAATAATTCAGCATAGAGTTGAAAGGGGAGCTAACGAAGGCAAACTTCTATTACTTACTGACATTTAAAGAACACTGACTTCTCCCCCTGAAATGAGTCATTGACAGTGGACTCAGTGAAATACAGAAAAGAAGCACAAGGTGCTTTATTTGTTTTGGGTTTTTTTTTTAGATCTGTTATACATATTAATTATAAATTAGAGACACAGATCTGAACTGAAGGGTATGAATGTTTAAAAAGTTACAAATAATTGAAAAAGCAGGAAGTCCTCTAGGACTTCCTCTTTCTTTAAAAGGCCTGTTTCTCATTTGATTTTTGGAAAGCTGAATTCTTGAACTCATGGGAATGTTCTTTAAAATGCGGGCTTCTGACTCTTCCGTTCAGAGCTGACTGACAAGATCTAACCTCATCTACATGACTTGTTATTATCAGAAATATTTTAATTACAGGTTTATACATGATTTGGGGAACTTACCTGAAATAATGTTGAAAAATAAAATCTCAACTCTCAAGCATTTGCTGGCTTTATTATTAATAAATTAATTTCCTGGCACAGTTCAAAAAGATGGTTGAATCGAATGCTTTTAGGTTAAAATTTCCTCCCCAAAGTAATTTACAAATTCTTTCTCTCCTTGCTTGTTCATCTAACTACAAGCAGATGCACACTTGAACATATACAGGTGTTCATATGAGGAAACAAGCCACCTACTAAAGAAATGTAGAAATTACTTAAACGGAAAAAGTATTTGCTTGCCAGTTCCGTCTGCTTCAAAGGTCCTAACCCTACAACAATCTTTATACATATATCAGCAATTTCTGCACAACACCGAATTGAAGTTAACCAGGTTGTATATAAACAAGATTGCCTATCTCAGCATAGTGACACAATGTTAATTCAACATAATACAGGGAACAAAACACTACATGCAACTATAATTACCAGGATAATTTATCCAGGTTAAACCAGAAATATTAATTAAACTGAAACTAGGTGTATAAAATTAAATCATGTTTCCTGACAACAAATAATTCTGAAAAAAATTAATGAAACAGACAAAAAAATCGTAACTAGTTATATATTTGTAACAGAATTTAATAATTTTTAAAATTTTATTTATTTTTTTGTTATTTTTCACCAGCCTAAGTAGCACCTTCAAAGTCAGAGAGGGGGAAATTCTTTGAAAGGTGAGAGATCTGGCTTTGCAATATCTTCTAAAAAAACCTCGTGCTTTGAAGCATTTTCTCTATAATATTAATCACTGCTGTGCTTGTAGTATG
>VYZV01025818.1:11359-29503 GCA_013401275.1 Pandion haliaetus | reverse complement strand
TTTTTAGTTTTCTTATCCTCCAGGGGAGAGGAAATAAGGAATAAGATCTATCTTATGAAACTGCTCTCTCTGGAGACCACAATGTCTTCAGTTGCCTTCTTTGAATTATTTAGTTAGAGAACTAGCATTAAAAACAAGAGCAATATTTGAAGAAATGAGCAGAGTACTCCTCTAAGTTTTAAGACCAACCTTCACTTCAACTATAGGCCCAGCTCAGGCTTCCTAATGGTAAAATGCATAGAGATGAAACGTAATTCTTCAGCCTAGCAGAAGAGCATCAAAAAAGGACAACCTTGACCTAACAAAGACTTTTAAAGTTGCCAACTTAAATAGACAACTTTGCCAATCCTTAAGTAGCCACCTGAAAGAGGTGGGTGTATCAAGTATAGGAGTCCAATTCAGAATGAAGTACACATGATAGGTCATATTTCTCTTACCCATACTAACCATCCAGCATTACAAATCTGCCCTAAGCAGATCTTGGTTTCCTCTGTACTCAGTGAAATGAGACAGGTCGCTCCAAACAAGTTGCCACACTGATCTTTGGATTAAATTAATTTTTCATCAAGGTCCCTTTCTCCACTAACCTTAGAAAGAACTCAGTGTCTAATTTAAACTATCATCTAAGTTTTTGATATTCAGAAAACAAGCTGAAATTCCTCCTCCTGTCTGGTTCATATCCAATGACTATGTATTATAAAATGTCTAGGCAGATCTGGAAACAGGTACCAGAGTCTCCTCCTGTGTGAGTATCCCAGCCTTTAGAACAAACTTGTGCCCTGTTTATCTTATGTTTTATTTGCAAACATGACTTCATTCCCAGGAAACAACAATGCCAAAGGTTAAATCCATCTCATCTAGCATGTGTTCATATATATATATACACACATATATTTAATGAAAGTTATTTTAGAATAGAGAATTCATCATTGCCAGATAATCTGAAACACCAGGCCCTGACAAAATTATCTAGGAAAATCTGTCATCCAAAATTGTGTTAACTAGGTGCAGAAGCATATTAACTGCCAAAGTTAGGCTGAACTGTAAATCAGGTTTTGTGACAGAAAAACCCCAACTTAAATTAGGCATTTCAATGGTTCCTGGGTAACTCTGACAAGGAACTGTTATTGGCATATGCTTAAGTGCTAATATTTCCCCTAAATACAGTTGTATTAAAAAATAATAATATTTTATAGTTGACAGCTCTCAGTGACAGTTACTGTTGAGTATCATCAGCCTAAGAAAAGAAAATGGATTTTTCTGGTTCAGGACATACTGGCAAGCAAATGACCAATGTATCCCAGCATTAAGATAAAACAAATAGTTAACAGCTCACAATGGGAACACAAACATAAAAGCATTTACTTGTACCCAGCTCTGTATTTCCCCCTTCAGGACTCTGACTTTTGATTTACTGGGACACAAGCCAAATGTTAGCATTCACTTCTGTGAAGCGAGTTGACTTTCCTGATTTCTCATGCTACTTTCTGTGTGATTCTGCATGCGTTGTGCAACAGAGAAGTTTGTGTGTTTGTTGCATGCGATAGGAACAATTGCTCTTGTGGGTTTTTTATAAAGATATTGGTTCCATTTGTGCATTAGCAACAAAACAAACTGGCAAAATGAGGTGTGCCATAGTGTCCTTCTGTTTGAGTCTATTTTGGAATTCTTCAGAAGAAAGTAAGAAATGTGGAAGTCTGAATCACTAGAAATCCAAACCTGTGAGACAGAATGACCTTATTCTTCTAGCATACAAAAAAACTTAGGATAACCTCTGATAAAATGGAAGATCTGCCTTGTTTAATCTTATATAAGAACCATGAATAAACTTGGACATTCATAAACACCTGACCCCAAAACTGAAACAACGTTGGTGACAATTGTGCCCTAGGAGTGAAACTACATACAAAGACCCTTCCAAATGATCCATGGAGCATTTCCAGTTTCAGCTTAGCAGGCTTCCCACAACTGATACATTTTCCTAAAGGCTGGCTGAACGCATACCCAGAGCTGAGAAGTACCGGCCACAGTTTCAAGACGTGCTGGAGCTCCTGGCTGAGCTCTCCCACAGCAATGGTCATGACCAACATTTTCTATCACTCTGGAGAAGTGGGAGGGCCAGTCCTCAACCTTATACAGTGACCCAGACCTTTATCACCTACTATACAAAGACACCTCAGCATAACACTTGCCATGTTTCGGAGCCACCAGTTTCTACACACACAATACTTGTCTGGTTGTTCTCTGCCTCCAGAACCCCATGTCCTAGGCCTTGCCTGTGAGCTCTGCCAGTGTCCAGGCCCTCAAAGCAGCCACTTGAGTTTCAATGTGAAAACAACAGTCTATAGATTCCTGACAACTTTTCTCACAGAATAACACAAAAATTTGGAAGGGAGCTCTGAAATTCACCTTGTACAACTTCGTGCTCAAAGCAGGCTGACTTTAATATTAGATCAGGTTGCTCAGGGTTTTTTCAGGCAAGTTTTGAAAATTTACAAGCATGGGGATTCCATAACCTCTTGGGTGACTTTTAACACAATCATTTAAACACAATGAAACTTTAAAAGTTTAAAATTGGCCAACAGAGGAAAACATTTTTGGTAGCTGTCCAACAATAGAGAGAGCTACTTCAATAAGGGTAAGGACTAAGATAATTTTTGAAACCGCAATTTAAGGAAGGCATATTTTATTCTCTGGTCTCTTATAAGAACCCACAACAAAAATAATATAGTGAAAACAAACAACCAAACAAAAAAGATGAGGAGGAAATACAGGTAGAACTCCAGTGAATATGAAAATTAAAATAAATAAGATTGTATAGACTGGATTGGAATAGTAGGAATAATAGAATTTTAGAAGCCGTAGCGTAGGGAAGGGATGGAAATTTATCAAAATACATTAGTATAACATTCTTGAATATCTAGTTAGCTGTAATACATTTATATAAAAAAGCTTAGAACTGAATTAGAAACTGCCACAACAGGACAAACCAGTGTTTTCCCCACTTAAAACAATAGCTCAGGTTCCTGTATATCATGTTTTTCTGATATTGGAGAAGATATACCAAGGCCCTTTGCAATCTTTCATTTCTTCCCTGCATTGCACTTTGGATTTGAAAAAGTTCTTTTTCTCCGTGGATGGTTCTCCTTATTTTTGCAACAGATCCTTTTGCCATTGTAAAATGACGAGAGCGGAGATACGTCAATGTACAATCAGAATAAAATGAATAAGAGCTTACTACATCCAGCCAATTTCTTAGTGGTGATTTCCACTCCACATATGCCAAAGACCCAGATTTTATCCACCTGCTGTGTTGGTCTTTCTAGTTACATTGTTTCATTATCCAGATGAGAATTAAACAATTACTGATTTGCATGAGTATTCCTTTTGAATTTGTACTGCTTCAGCCCTCAGATATCTTTCAAGTCCCAAGTAAATTATACAGATATCTGGCTGACAGCTTACAGAATTCTTTTGGGATACACAGAGCAAAGCAGGAAAGGGATATGAGGATTCAATTAAAAGAGATTCATTAGGATGGCATCAGACATAATACCAGCACCTTCTAATATCTCCCCAATGATTTTCAAAATTGGTGTACAGTGAGTGATCTCAGACTCTGGCTTCAGAAGGGTGTTCCACACTTTACCCTATTTATTCAAACAAAATTAGAGGGGATTACAAAAGGGAGATGGAAGAGATTTATAGACTGGCGCATCAAATTGTTCGTTCCCTACTGTGTGGTTTCCAATACCAGGCAAAATCTAACTTTAAAGGTCTCCACAGACATCTATATCTCCCTGTCGGCATCCTATCTCCCTGACACTAACTACAAATGTTCTTTTATTATTTATTAGTTATTCTACTATGTACCACACTAAATAATCACTCTCTATAAATTTTAACAGTCTTCAAATATTTGTAGAACATCATGACCTACTTGGTTATAACCTACCTGTTAAACTTATCTCTTTTAATCTTTACTCAAAAGTCAATGTTTCTCCTGTTCATTCTAGTTATTAAAAAATAACACAGAACTTTCAGCTAGAAGAAGCTTTTACCATTTTCCTGTTACTTACTTCAAACTAATAATATTCATAATTATCGTACTAAAAAATGCCCAAAATCATAGAATCATAGAATGATTTAGGTTGGAAAAGACATTTGAAATCACTGAGTCCAATCATAAATGTAACACTGGCAAGTCCACCACTAAACCATGTCCCTAAGCACCATGTCTACATGTCTTTTGAATACCTCCAGGGATGGTGACTCCACCACTTCCCTGGGCAGCCTGTTCCAATGCCTGACAACCCTTTCAGTAAAGGTATTTTTCCTAATATCCAATCTAAACCTCCCCTGGCGCAACTTGAGGCAATTTCCTCTCATCATATCACTAGTTGCTTGACAGAAGAGACCAGCACCTACCTTACTACAACCTCCTTTCAGGTAGTTGTAGAGAGCGATAAGGTCTCCCCTCAGCCTCCTTTTCTCCAGGCTAAACAACCCCAGTTCCCTCAGCCGCTCCTCATCAGATTTGTGCTCCAGCCCCTCACCAGCTTCGTTGCCCTTCTCTGGACACGCTCCAGCGCCTCCATGTCCTTCCTGTAGTGAGGGGCCCAAAACAGAACACAGTACTCAAGGGGCGGCCTCACCAGTGCCGAGTACAGGGGGACGATCACTGCCTTGCTCCTGCTGGCCACACTGTTTCTGATACAGGCCAGGATGTCGCTGGCCACACTCTTTCTGATACAGGCCAGGATGCCGTTGGCCTTCTTGGCCACCTGGGCACACTGCTGGCTCGTATTCAACTGACTGTCAACCAGCACCCCCAGGTCCTTTTCTGCTAGGCTGCTTTCCAGCCACTCTTCCCCAAGCCTGTAGCGTTGCATGGGGTTGTTGTGACCCAAGTGCAGGTACTGGCACTTGGCCTTGTTGAACCTCATACAACTGGCCTCAGCCCATTCGATCCAGCCTGTCCAGATCCCTCTGTAGAGCCTTCCTACGCTTGAGCAGATCAACCCTCCCATCCAACTCAGCGTTGTCTGCAAACTTACTGAGGGTGCACTCGGTCCCTTCGTCCAGATCATTGATAAAGATACGAAAGAGAACCGGCCCCAGTACTGAGCCCTGGGGAACACCACTTGTGACCGGCCACCAGCTGGTTTTAACTCCATTCACCACACCTCTTTGAGCCCGAACATCCAGCCAGTTTATTATACAGCCTGCAAGAGTACACCTGTCCAAGCTATGAGCAGCCAGTTTCTCCAGGAGAATGCTGTGAGAAACAGTGTCAATAGTGTCCAGGCTAACTTCCAGTCAACTGGGACCTCCCTGGTTAGCCAGGACTGCTGATAAATGATGGAAAGTGGCTTGCTGAGCACTTCTGCCAGCTCCCTCAGTAACCTGGTGTGGATCTCATCTGGCCCCACAGATTTGTGTGTATCTAAGTGGTGTAGCAGGTCACTAACCATTTCCCCTTCACTTATGGGGCTTCATTCTGCTCCCCGTCCCTGTCTTCCATCTCAGGGGTCTGGGTAACCCAAGATCAACTGGACTTACTCTTAAAGACTGAGGCAAGGAAAGCATTAAGTACCTCAGCCTTTTCCTCATCCTTTGTCACTATGTGTCCCCCCACATCCAATAAAGGATGAAGATTCTCCTGGGCCCTCCTTTTGTTGCTGATGTATTTACAGAAACATTTTTTATTGTCTTTTATGGCAGTAGCCAGATTCAGTTCTACTTGGGCTTTGGCCCTTATAATTTTCTCCCTGTGTCACCTCACAACATCCCTTTAGTCCTCCTGAGGTGCCTGCCCCTTCTTCCAAAGGTCATAAACTCTCCTTTTTTTCCCGGAGTTCCAGCCAAAGCTCTCCGTTCAGCCAGGCCAGTCACCTTCCCTACCGGCTCATCTTTCAGCACATGGGGACAGCCTGCTCCCGCGCCTTTAAGGTTTCCTTCTTGAAGAATGTCCAGCCTTCCTGGACTCCTCTGCCCTTCAGGACTGCCTCCCAAGGGACTCTGTCAAGCAGGCTCCTAAACAGGCCAAAGTCTGCCCTCCAGAAGTCCAAGGTGGCAGTTCAGCTGACGCCCCTCCTTACTTCTCTGAGAATCAAAAACTCTATCATTTCATGATCGCTGTGCCCAAGACAGCCTCCAAACATCACCTCACCCAAGTCCTCCTCTGTTCACAAAGAACAGATCCAGCGGGGTGCCTTCCCTAGTTGGCTCACTCACCAGCTGTGTCAGGAAGTTCTCTTCCACACACTTCAGGAACCTCCTAGACTGCTTCCTCTCTGCTGTATTGTATTTCCAGCAGACATCTAGTAAGTTGAATTCCCCCTTGAGAACAAGGCCTAGGGATCATGAGACTTCTCCCAGCTGCTTATAGAATATTTTGTCTGTCTCTTCATCCCAGTTGTGCGGTCTATAAAAGACTCCCACCATGATATCTGCCTTGTTGGCCTTTCCCCTGGTTCTTACCCACGAACACTCGACATTTTCATCACCATCATCAAGCTCTAGACAGTCAAACCATTCCCTAACACACAGGCCTACCCCACTGCCCCTCCTGCCTTGTCTATCCCTTCTGAAGAGTTATCTCTAGTGAGTCCAGTTTTATTCCTTTCCCCCTTCAAATCTAGTTTAAAGCTAGATGCATTTATGGTTATCATTGCTTTTAGTTTATTAAGTATTCTCCAATTTTAAGGCATAGCAATGTACTTCCCAAACCTCCTTGGAAGTTATTTTATTTCATTTTGTCAAATACTACCACTGCCTATCACTATATCAGCATCTCTTCCATGTAAGATTGATGACAATTGATAAATTTTTGAAACATGTTGGTGCTTCTTTGTGGAAAATATATTCAGCTTAGGTTAGAGATTTTCTGTTGTCAATCTTTTAAATTTTACAGCTTTTCCTGGTTTTATCTTTTGTTTTTCATTGAATGCTGAGTAAAAGAGTAAATCCAAACAGAGCATATTATTCTCCCACCTCTAAGTAGCAAATAACACAGAATGATGGTGTTATCTGCTATGTTTAACAATACAGATCCTCAATCCATCTATGTAATGTTCTAATATATGGTAAAGTG
The DNA here is from genome assembly GCA_013401275.1 of Pandion haliaetus. Taxonomy (NCBI): domain Eukaryota; kingdom Metazoa; phylum Chordata; class Aves; order Accipitriformes; family Pandionidae; genus Pandion; species Pandion haliaetus. Next base: position 22,407 of record VYZV01025818.1, on the reverse strand, counting down.
GCTAAATGTCCAGTTTGTTAAAATGAATGGCTTCTTCAACACTGAGATAGAGGAACACATCTTTAAGACTGCTTGCTGAGGACCTCAATGAGAACTGACATAGTTACTGGTATGCAGTTGGGCCAACCTCAAGGTAAGAAATTTGGAAAGGGGAACAGGACTGCAGATAATCTGGAAGCACAGTAGTCTTTAGATAAACCTTGAAAATATTTCTGCCACTTAGATTGGTCACCAAGCTGCCTCAGTAGGAATTACAATCTTTTCCTGTCCTGCTTCTTTAGGGTTGAGCCACTCATGATTCTGTGAAGTTGAAGAATTAGGCCCTCAGACTATTTTTCAGTGTGTTCTTCATCATTTTATATTGTTCAGGCATGTCATATCAAAAAATCTTTTTTTTTTTTTTTCATTTTGAACATGTTTTCTACACTTGATGTGACATCTCAAAGGTAAATTGTGATGTCATGTAATACTGAAAAAAAGGGAAATCTGGGAAAATCCTAATAGGAAATCATATAAATGAAATTACCAGATTTTTTTCAACAGTAGTAGGCTTCCTTAGGTCATATATGTCATAAAGAGCTTTTTTAGCAAGTATCACTCAGATATATTCTAAATTAATTTGAGTTACCAAGCACAAACTCTTCTGCAGATAAACTCATAGCCCTAAAAGAATTAGATCACAGTGTCTTTGAAAATACAAAGAAATTTAAGAACTCTATTGCGATGAATGTGTTCACAGTACTCATATAATTTATAATTACTGCAGTGCTATACATTAGTGATCTATACAACAGTTTCACAAATCCAAATATTCTTCATGGTAAGTTACATTAAAAAATGTCTCTGATGCTCCAGATGTGGTGCAACTCTTTCTCTGTACATTAACATATGCATTTGGATGCAATCACATAGTAATGCATTCTATAGAGTACTTGATTTAAGGAAGGCGGAAGCCATTTACACACATCCTATAGCATTTGTAGATCTATAACTAACTCCTGAAGAAAATTACTTATAGCCATGTTTTTGCTTCAGGTATAAAGGAATCCAGATTCATATAAGTGGGAAATGAAACCCGTTTATGTTTCATGCAACTCTTTTATGTTCAGGTGCTGGACGTAGAGAAAGATTTATTATACAAATCCTTGGACTTTAGTAATACAATTGTATGTTGTAGTACAAATCAGATAAAAGCAGGTCTAACTAAAATGGTTATTACAGGAAGACCATTAGAGAATCTGAAACAGAGAAAAAATAAAAGCAATATAATTTAAAAGGAAAACAAAATCTGAGAAAAAAAACCCCAAACACCTTGTATTATGAGAGTTAAAAGAGAAGTTATTTTAATATAAAACATTAATGTCAAGCTTGAAAAAGTACACACACACACAAAAACTTCCCCACAAAAAATACTTATACTAGTCATTTGAAATTGCTGAACAATTCTTCCTGAAAACATTCAGAAAGACATAGCTATGCAGAAAAAAACAAGAAACAAACCACCAAGCAAACGTAATATGCCACAGTGAAACATTAAGATAAAGAAAACAAAGCCAGAAAAACAGGAAGAATTTCAGTGATGGAAAATCTATCTATATATAGGAATACAAGACAAAAAGTCCATAAACATGGTAGCATTCAATGTGCGAGGAAAGGACTCAGCATGATGAGAAACAAAGAAAGACATTTCTGGTTTGTCTATGCTTCAATGAAATTCAAGCCCTGATATGTAAATAAATGATAGAAACCTAAGAATAAATTTACATGAATGAAAATACAGTGAAAACCAAAACATTAAATTACTCAACATATTTTAATTAACATAAATAGTGTATTTCATAATGCCTTTGGTTCTAATAGAAAAATGAGAGCAAAATTGGGAAGTTGTGTGCATTGTCAATCCTCTACATTCCTATTTTACTAGTTCTGCTTCTGTCAGTGTTTACATACCTGACCAACCTAGGCTATAAAAGGGTGATTCTTTCCTGCCACAATCACATGCCTTCTATTAATTCAGTTTGTTTCTGCTTTACATAAAATAAAAACATTGTTAAAATGTTTTTTGCACTCAGACTTGAAAAATGAATTCTTAGCTGTTATGATTTGAGACATTCGATAACATAGCCACAGAGCGCTTGGGGGAACTGAAGCATCGCTTAACATATCGCTCCAAAAAGAATAGACAGGATGCAGAGCAGAAGGAAACTTACTGTCTTATGATGTTGCTTTTCTTAGCTCCAAGGAAAGTAGACCCTTGGAAAAGCGGTCCCTATGACTTTCCCTGAAGAAGCTCTACAAAGCCCCATAGAACACAAAGATAGGTGACCTTGCAACAACACTTTCCTTAAAACCAGGGATTCATATTTTTTTAAATGGAAAATTCTTAGCCTAGTAAATATAATATATATCCCACTGGTTCCTGGCTAAGCATTCTCTGTCTCTATCATTCTTTACAGGTTTTAGTCAACATGACATGAATTTAAATACATTTCTTAAGCTAGTATTGGTCAAGTACCCTAACAGATACTGTTCTAAAAATGAGAATATTTTATACCCAGTGAATTACCTCTGAATATTTTCTCACATATGTAATACTTTGTTCCTTTGACTTCAGTTCACTAGTTCAGTTTATGATGTTTGATACAAAAGAAATATTTTAATCCATTTTCATTCCACTGGGAACAAGTCAAAAAGGATCATTGAAAAAAGAGCCAGTATCAACAGGAAAACCTGGCCAGGCACAGATTTTTCAGGCCATGTGAAATGTATTTTCAGGACACAGTAAGTACTTTGCTCATAGGCTCACTCCTTCTGAACAAAGGGAGCAAGTCGCCTGGATTGTTATGGAGCCAAGGTTCTCCTTACTGCTTTTTTGAGTCCTTCCATTTCGTACCTTACTTCTGTGTAACCTCACCATCATACAGCTATTGTTCTTAATCTTTTTGTGGAAAGGACTAGTGGGAAAGGGTGGATTCATTGCAGAAACAGAGGGATAGCAATATATCCATTTTGTAGCTCGGCTAATATGTACAGAGAATTTCTTATAGCTTCAGAAAAATTTACTTGCAAGTTTTCAGTCTGAGACTAGTAGACTGATTTAATAAGGCAGCAATTGATTCAGCTCCCCCCCATTAGTGATATTATTAAAAACCTCTTGGCATACCTCAAAATAATCACTTCATTATCTTAAAAGGAATATATTTTCTTTATTTTGTTTGAAGAATATTGACTAAAATTAAGTTTTTTTCTTTTAAAGAAAGCTCCACTGAAACTAATCAGAAAATCTCTTTACTCTATTGGGTTTTTTTGCAGCAAGTAATTGATGTAGGAGAGAATTTATATGCCCTTGTAATAGTTACAATATCTTCCGTCGAATTTTGAACATTTGTTTTCTGTTTACTACCATATGCCATATCCCATGTAATTTCACCTAAATGCCACGTGGCCATAAATATGACATAGACAAAAAAATCACATAAAAGTAAAGCTATGCAGAAAATGCCCTGCTACCTGAAAATCCAATAACTCAAATGTTTTCTAGATAGATTTGTCATAATTATCAATGATTCATTGATAAAAAAGTGGCATTTCTTACTAAAGAAGTCATAAGGAGAACCTTATCAAGAAAGATGTATTGATATTTGCTCATGCTAACCCTATCACAGAGGGTGTATTTTTAGACAATAGTTTTTCAGAGAATAGTGTTGGAATTTCCAGATAATATCTCCAATGAGATTTTTCTTACGTAATCATTTAACAACTACAAATTTCATAGTGTATATAGACTTGTACACTTTAGCAAAGGCCATTGCTGATGTATGAAATCACGTTGATTTCATGTTAATCGATACCATGTCATAGATACTCAAATGTCCTAAAGTAATAGAATAAAGACATCGATAACTCTAAGTGCCCTGCGCTGGAATCAGTAAACCAATTTTTTTTATATAATCTGCATAGTCTAAAGATACAACAATTTAATAAATTACTGAAGTTAATAAAAAAAAAAACCCGCAATGTAGAAATAACTTTTAAATTAGACCAAAGTCTACACAAAAACTTTCAATTTTCACCAAAGCATATGAAAGAACTATTTTAAAAGAGGTAGGATACCCACTTAAGGCTTATAATAAATGGAATTCAACCATGTTTCGCTCAAATTTTTGTTGCAACTAGGTCTGTTGATGGCACACAGCCAAAATAAAGAAAAACAATAAAATAAGGTAAAAATGGACACAATATGTCAACATAGACTTTCCTGTCTGGAGCGTGAGTTATTTTTCCTAAACAACAGCTTATTTGCCAAAAGGTCCTATGAATGTAGAATATTTTTATCACCACCTAAAGACTGTAGTAAAGTGGTGAGGTTGGGATAAGCCTTGCCAGGGAGCAGCAAGAGTGGGGCTGCTCCAGGGGGAACAAGTCGGGAGCTGAAGGAGACAAGAGTCAGATGAGCAACATAGGGCTGGTGCCCATCCAGGAGGCAAGGCTGGAGGTGGGCGCAGTGAGGATCAGTATATGCCCTCGGGACCCTGGCAGGCATATACTAGAAAGCAAACGAATATAAAGGTAAAATGGCATGTTGTTCTATAAGGACACTTACATAGAGTGAGCTACCCTAAATTAAAGACAGAGGTGGTGGTGTTCATTAGGTGCTCATAAAACCTCTGTGCTGTTTCCGCACAGATTAATACTGCCTAATCCAGGTAACACTGCTGAATCCATCTCTTCAAGCCATTCCTTTTCCTAGCAAGAGTCTCTATCAAGCCATCTTACTCATGATTTTTATAGTATTGTTTTTAACTGATGTAACTGCTATCCTGAATCCCGGAAAAATATCTTTATTGACAACTTGAAACTTATACCCAAGCAATCTTTTGACTAGTATTTCACCTTTTTGCCTGTTCCTTCTTGTACAGTTTTCATTACCAAGTTCTCACGTGGAGGAGGAAAAAAGGAGATGGGAAAGCACATGAAGGATATAAAAAAATGTGCAAATGGTGAAGCATTAAGATGACAAGGAAGAATAAAGATGATACTCATGTGTCCGTGAAATGGTATCTATCCTCCCTCATTCATCTCTTCCACATATAATAAAAAAAAAATAGGTGAAGGGGAACAAACAAGCTCATTCTCTCATACAAAATCAAGTATGTGCTGCTTACCTTTCTATTTAGGTTTTGGAGTATGAGCATGCTCCATTCTCCTTTGCTATCTATCAGTAATTGCAGCTTGCATTTTGAAATTTTTTAGTTTTTGATGACATCCACCTGTTGATTAACTACTATCTAAGAAAAATTTTAGAGGAAAAAATGCTAATATGTATCACTCAAGAAACTGATCTTTCTACTGTTTTTCAGGACTCACATTTCTAAGTTTCAGCTGTTAAGGAGAGGTCATTTGTGGCTATAGTGATGTACTAGGCTTGCGCAGATATATAATTTAAAATGTAACATTGTTGTCAAACTCGATGTATTAAAACTACTTTTTCACAGTATCAAAAATTCCATTTCCTAGCTCTCTTGATAATCTAAAGCATTTATGAGGACACTTTTAAATTTGGAACTGGAAGAGTTTGTCCAAAATATGACCCAATAATAACTTTCAAATCATTACAATTCACAGAGTTGGAAATAGAAACTTCAGACTGACTGTCATTGTTCATACTCTGCTCTCCTTGATCACTGTAATAAACTTCAGAGGCACATTGCTTTTATATATCTTAACCACCATATCAAGACTCAAGACTGAGCGTTGTTTTTCTTAAGGAAAAAATATAACTGTTCTGTAAATGCTTTTTAAAATTTAATAGAAGAAATTATTCCAAATAATGTTTAATATTTAAAAGCATACTGTTAAAATGTTAACAGATTGACTTATTGTTCTCATCTGTAACCAAAGAAATCTGTAAAAGAAAGCAATGCAGAAAAAATGCTCACCAATCTGTGGTATTTTTTCCTTCCAAACATTTATGAGAACAATTCATAAAGAACTGATTGCACAAAGTTATAACAATATGTGTCCTTAATTTTCTTTTAGAGGTTTCTTTGTTAAAAAACATGCAAGGTGAATCAATCTTTTGAAAAATACATGCATTTAAAACAAAGCTGGGGCTTTTTTTTTCATTTTGCATTTTATATATACATATTTTTTTCAAATAAGTTAGATGCTTATAATCTGGATAGATCATGAACAGTAGGAACTAGTATAATCTTAGAGTTCAGTGGAAAATTCACTGAGAAATATTTAGATCTTAATGGAAATCTACTACATTCCAATAGCTAATGATGAGGTACATTATCAAAGAGATTTCTGAAAAATATTTCCTTTCACATATATATATATGTATGTATACATATAAGCACACATATGAGTTTGTACATGTATTTAAAATGAAATAAATTATATTTTCTGTTTCATTTTTTTGTTCAAAGTATTTATACATATATTTCCCTGACTGTCAATCATGTTAACATATTTGATAAGAGGGAACTTAAATGTGGACACTCTAAGGTCTCACAGACTCAAACTGAAGAAAAATAATTTTTGTAATAGGGGTCTACAATTTTTGTATTTACATCAGGTGTCAATTAACCTTCAAACCTGTCAGCTGTTCCCATGGAAATGTCACCTATGTTGTAAGTTCAGTAGGTCTCCCAGTGTGGCTTTTGCTGAAATTGTATAACCAAAAGTTGTATGTTATAAGGACATTTAAAATTTTTGGACAAGAAAAGGTCACTTGGCCCAGCAGATCTTTTCCCTTTCAATTTAGCTCTATCTCCCGTCCCTGATTTAATACTAAACAGGTGAAATTCTCATTAAAGCTTTGCAAAATATTTGACTTGAAATTAAAGAATACAAAATGACCCTTTTGTGAAGTCTGAAATCTTCCATTATATTTATATTTTAGAAATGTAAAGATGTGTGTGAAAGTATTGTAATCAGAACCAAAGACCCCTTTTTCCCTTCAGTGACCACATTTTTTTCTCTCTCATTTATTTCTGTGTGGATTTCTTGGATGTTTTGATACTTGAAATGAGATGGGCATACTTGTGAATACCCTTGTCTTGAAACTATGTAGCTATACCTACAGGACATGTTTACGGGACTGTTGGAGAACTTTTGACTTATCTAGTTGTTTAACATGAACTCAAGTTTTTAACCCCCCAAAAATTGCCATTGTTAAGGAAAAAGCCATATCAAGATGGTGAATCAGGCTGCTGTTCAGTCAAAAATGTTGAAGCAGGTTACCTTGCATGGTAGTAGGAAAGGTCGAGCACTCAGGGTTGTATGCCATTTTCGGAGCATTCATTGGAGACCTTATTGTGGCATATCGATACCTAAAGGGGGCTTATAAGAAAGCCGGAGAGACTTTTTACCAAAGCCTGTAGTGATAGCACAAGGGACAACTGTTTTAAACTGAAAGAGGGTAGATTTTGGTTAGATATAAGGAAGAGATTTTTTACTATGAGGATGGTAAGACACTGGAACAAGTTATCCAGAGAAGTTGTGGATGCCCCATCATTGGAAGTCTTCAAGGTCAGGTGGAATGGGGCTTTGATCATGCTGATCTAAATGGAAGATATCCCTGCCTATGGCAAGGGGGTTGGAACTAGATTATCTTCAAAGGTCCCTTCCAACCCAAACCATTCTATGATTTTGTGATTCAGAAGAGCTTCATCATTCCTAGCAATTTGTTCATACCAAAACAGATGGGTGGATGGGTTTTCAGGGTTTAGTTACTGAGACTTTTCTCTACAGTGTCTGCATACAGATTTATCCCAATATTCTGCATAGTTTCAGAAAGAACTGAAAGAGATTGCTTCTGCCTTTATGCAAGTGGAGCAGAGCCTTTTCCTCCTCCTATCCCCCATCAGAGACTCACCTATAATAACTCAAAGATTGAGGACTTTCCTTCTGCAATGGAAATTCTTTGGGGGCAACTATTCAGGGACTGCTTACAGCAAGCAAACAGTAGGTAGCTGAAGCAGAATGAAACTTTTACTTCCATCATCAACCATGTACAGGAAACAAACCCCTGAGCTGTGCCACAACCTTCAGTCTTTGAAAGTCAGTAACCTTCATTTTATGTGTCTTTTCACTGCTTCGGCTTTCCCATGTGATTTTGTGTAGCATCATTGTGTGGTTAGTGAAGACTTACTGCACAGTTGGCAGATACAGGCTTGCAGTGCAGAAATGGGTTTAACAAGTTTCACACATATAGAAAACCTTTTTTAATTTATGTCTTTCTCTTTAACCTTGATACATTATCGATGTATGTTGTGCGTTTCTTTTTAATTACATTCTTATATTGCTGGGAACACAATGAGAGATGAAAGCTCCTGAATTTTCATGAAGTTCCACTCCTGCACTTTCTCATTTTCTATAGTCAGTCCTGATGCTTATGACAAGATTGAGTGGATGTAGGGATCTTTTTAGATTTAGCCGTGTCTTTGGAGCTAGCATGTATGCGGCTGAAAATATATCCTTTTATTCTGTGACAGAAATTATTTTCACGTAGTCTTGCCTTTTTTTTTCTTTTCTTTCTTCTTTTTTTTGACTCTTGCTAGTTTGAATTTGTGTATAGTCCTCCTGTATGCTACATCTGGAAGCCCTTTTTTTGTATACTAATAATCTCATTAAACATGACTTCAGTCAAAAGCGTTCTCTCTCCTGAATTCTTTACTGTTAATATTGTTGTCTTGGCTTCTAAACAGTGGTGTCCTGCTGGGCCATCAGCAACGCTTACATCCTATATTTTGCAGATATCCTTGAAAATCATCTCCTCCTCAAATGGAGGAGAAATTAACCACACCGTATGTCATTATATGCTGAGTGTAACCCAAGTGAAAAATATGATTCTTTAATTTTGATAAAAACATTTCAAATTCACTTTCCTAACTGTTTTTAACCCAATTCTAATCTTTCTGATAATTTTTACAAACTGATATCACACCCACACAAGTGCACTTTCATTGAATAAGGAGGTTATTGATAACCCATATCACTTGGCAAGGCATGAATCATCCAATTGCACTGGCTTTCCCTTCTGGAACAGGGTGCCTGCACACAAACTGGGCACTAGAAATAATCTTTGATCCTTGGACTCTACTCAGGCATTGTATCGGAGAATATTAGTTGTCCTCAGCTGAAAGCCTTCCAGAGACTATGTTAATAGGAAGAGAATGGACAACCACACGCCAGTGGTCAGGTTCATGCCCTGACACTCTTTTACTCATATAGGTGTACATTTTGAATGCAGATGCTGACTTTTGATGTACTATTTCATAAATAGAGAAAGCAATAAAGAATAAAAGGGTAAGCAATATTCTGTTAGAATGAAGGATACAAGATGGTTGGCGGCTTAAACTGGACAAATGAAAAAAATTGAAACACAAATGGAAACATTTATGAAGATAACAAGATATTTAAAATATCTTGATGACTTCAGGTACAAGCAAGCTACTGTTCTACAAAATATATTTCAGAAGAAGGAAAAATTACTGTTTTCAATATAGAATTAGTGAAGCAAAATATAATGGCTTGTGATATACTGGTCAAACTGCATGATTTAATAATTTCTTATGGCCTTAGGCTTTATGAATAGACAAATCTGTGTAAATTAAATACTTGACAAATTCATGGTAAACTGTCTCATTGCAACACACAGATATATTCTCTGCAAGCTTCAGTTTTCTCAAGGTTCTACCTTTAATGCCAAGAGTATTGTATTGCTGTAGAAACTAACTTTTTATATTGTCATACTTTTTTCTGCAATTTTTTTCTTTCCAGTTGATTCTCTCCTCTATCCATTACTAGAACAATATGTTGAAAGGGGTGTGAAGTTTTGTGTGTGCACGTGTGTATATTATATCTATGCACATGGGTAGATTCATTGGATAGTATAAATCATTCAAAACTGATTAGCCTAGAATGTCTGAGAAACTATAATGATCCCAAAGCATTACCTGCAATTTAGAAAATGCAGAATAGAATGAAGAGAAATGAAGCTTCTGAAGTGCGGAATATTACAAAATCACTTTAGTCACATAGCATTGATACTCATTTTCAGATCACTATATTAAAACAAGCAAACATGTTCAGCTTAATTGGTCATTCCACTGTAGCATGTTTTACATGTTCCTCTTGACATTTTTAACAAAATCAGACGTCTTAACTTTCAGTATTTCCTCAAAATATTGGGAAATACCACCCCCCCCCTTATTTCAAGTGCTATTACACAATGATGTGCTTAACAATATGCAAAACCACCGCTGTTTTATTCTAGAGTATTAGGCATTTTTGAACATGCTTGTTTTCATCTTTGTTTAATCAACAAAACCAGAAATTGGAAAAAGCAATTCAACTTTTTCCCTGCTGGTGAGAGAAACAATATTCTGATGGTTTGCCTCATGTCGTTATAATTATCTCAAGGCGGGACGCCCACTCTGACCAATGAGCTCTTACTGGGTTGTCCAAAGGTGCAGATCAGCACTTTTATCCCAATGTAATATCAAGAAGATTTTCAGAGATAAATGCTCATCCAGCAATATCCTGCTCTAATCTTTCATAAGTAGCTGCTAATCACTCTTAGTCCTGTCTCTCAAACACCAGTTTCTTTTGAAACACAATAACACATCATAGATATGAGCTGCCTTTGCCCAAGATCTGCTGAGAACCAGATGATCTTTGTCTGTGATCTTACCAGTGTGAGCAGCAGCTTTTCCTGTAAGGGCATCTGGAGACAGAGCAAAATCTTTACTTGCAGTAACCAAGTGATACAAGTACATAGAACAATTTTAGATTGGAAAAAAAAAGAAATATTCCAGATTCTTTGCTGAAATCAAGATCAAATTTACTTTTAAGGCCAAACACGCAATTTGTTCTACATGACAAAAGATTGGAGGAGGGGGAAGTGTTGAACGGATGATTGATTCTGCTTAGCTAAAACTGAAGCAAATTTTGAAGTGACTGGTTTTCTTGAGGATAACCAAATAATTTGACATCACATTTAAACAGTTTTACTCACTTTTTTTTTTTTTTTTTCG
>VYZV01025818.1:338-10567 GCA_013401275.1 Pandion haliaetus | reverse complement strand
CCGTGAAGTTACCATGCGCTGGGAGAACTTGTGGGAGACCAAAGCTGTCACCTGAATTGCTTTTATAACACTCCATGGCACTGACAAATCTGTTCCAGTCATTGTAAATATGTGCTTATGTATTCGTTTGGGTTCATCCTCAATTTTAGAATGAAAATTTTTTCTACTGAAAACAAAAAAGTCCTCCAGTCTTCCTTGGAAGGGTTTGGTTTTGTTTCTCTGTGCATAAAAGAAAACTGTATATAGCATGGCATTGAAGGTGAAGTCAGTTCTCCTTCTAAGGCTGTTTTTCAGCAGTCACTTCCACATGTTAGTTTAACTTTCTTCCTTTGAGAAAATTTTTAAAATTAGAAAACATATCCACAGTTACTGCATTTTTGTAGAAAACATCCTTGAAATTTTACCTTTAAATTCTCTCTTGATAAATCTGAATCAAAATACTACCATGAAATTAAATTTATTCCAGAAAGTCCATTCTGTTTGGTCCATTTTATCCTCAGCTGAGGCTGAGGTATCAACTAAAACCCATGTATTGTCCCTCATGAAGGTTAGCCAACAACGTGTATTCCATTGACACCTTGTGAGCAAAATGTTCACCTTCTAATGTGTCTCTGTATTGTTCATTACTTTGTAAAACTTTCTGGATGTGAAGTGTCCATGACAATAAAACAAAATCCTCTGCTGATACCTTTCATAGGTACCTTTTGTACCTTTTAAAAGATGCATACACGTGTGATGTAATGTGTGTGTAATGATAATAATATTGTAGTGATCAGAGCAGCTGACAGAGTATCCGTTTGCAAAACTCAGAGTGAATTGGTTTAGATTACTTAATTTTTCTTTCTATTTTCTGATTTCTTTATGGTTGGAAAATTGCAGTGATAAATAATAACTCTCTTGTTTCTCCCCTGCTCCCCTTTCTTTGTGTACAGCACTTTTAATAAATCAAGACACAATCAGAGTGAATTATTTCTAATTTTTTTGTGCTTTTTCTAGTCTGCAGAGAAAGCAGATGGCTAGCAGTTATGGTCCTATGGTCCACTTTTGGCTATTCATTGGTGCAGGAGAGAGAAAGGAGGAAAGTATTAGCAGCCAGGATCCCTCAAGCAAAAAGCACTTCCAGGAGGGTGAGTCACAGCACCCGAGGGAGGCAAGCAGAGTGCTAATCATCTCTCTCATTTATTACCTGAGAGAGGCTGATGGCAGATGGAGTGAGAGAACATAGCTCTCCTGTAGGGCTAGATAAGGAAGCAAGATCATTGATTGCTCTGTACAAAAGCACAATAAAGACACCAGTGGAAAAACTGCCTGGAATCAAAATAAGGGACTGCATAAAAACCCCAACAACAGCAGCAACAATAAGACCAATAACAATAATAAACAACCAGCCATCACAGACCCGTGTAACTTCACATTTCTGCTCTTTTGTCTCATAACGGGATGATGTGCCAGTTCTAGCCTTGCAGACAAAATATTTATGAAATATATTTTGTGGGTTTAACTGTCTGTTGTCTTTAGATTAAAATACATCACCAGCTCCCCCACCAAAACTTTTAACATTGCCCTTCCATTAGATTCCACGGTTTTAAGAGAAAAACAGGTGTTCAACAATCTGTGGCATATGGATTTTCTACTCTTTGGCTTTAATTTACTTCTGTTCCCTTCTCTGTTAACTGCATTGTGGTATACATTATCTGGTTTCCCTTCGAGTAAACATGGAACAGTTACAAAAAAAGTTCTTTTTCCTTTTCCTTTCCCTTTTTCTTTTCCTTTTCCTTTTTTTTTTTTTCTTAATCTCTTGCAATGTTAACACTCAAATAGATGAGTTGAATGGAAATAAGTAATGCCACAACCAAAGCAAAATAGAAGACAAGATGCCTCTGGAAGCTATGAGATTTTAGAAGCGATTCTCTGATTCTATGATTTTCCTCCAGAATCAGGAAATATGGAGTAAAACATATTGGAATAAAACAGGTTTCCTCCCCTGACTGTCTGGGGCTAGTCAGCTCAAAAGAATTTATCCAGTGTTAATACTGGGTGTGGGAATGTTCTCTTATAGCTTGTTTATCTTGAGAGAAAAGAAGTATGCATATAAGGGAAAATGCACATTTTTGGGAAGCCCACTGGAACACACAGAACAAGGACAACATTCATCAATATATAGAGAATGATATTTCATCTCCTGTTGATGCTTTTTCCCCAGTAACAGAGTAAAACTTGTACAGGGAAAGGAAACATGAAATTCCATTTCTGTAGATAAAATATGCAGAGTACTCTCGGGGGTTAAAATCATAGAATCATAGAATGATTTTGCTTGGAAGGGACTGACACGAATTAGATTTTGTTACATGGCTTTGGTTTAGCAGCAATTTAGGATTTATTAATATTTTTGAGATAGATCTCAAGATTAGGCTGTACAATTTTAGCAGTACTTAATCAGCAGCCAATTTAACAGAGTGATTTGATGGAACTTGTTACAATCAAATTTGCAACAGTTAAAGATTCAAAAATGGGAAGGATCACTGGAAACTTACCACAGGGTTGCACATACATGGAGGTTAAATTAGATCACACACATGCACAGGCAGATAAAACAGTTCTGAACCAAATTTTAACCCTGCACACACACACAGAGGTTAATCTGTGATTAAAATTTCCCTTTTCTGAGTTCAATGAATCACTCATTTTTATGTGCTGGAATTCATCAAGGGACGGTCAGTGAACCTCACAAAATCAGGCCTTTAAGTCCTTGCGAAATCATTGATGGATGATCTTTCAATCCTCACGAAATCCACCCTGAGAGGCATCCCAGGTCAGGGGGAGCCACTGAGTCACAGAGCCTTCTGCCATCCCGGAGAGCTCCAAAGGTCTCATATTGGATTGCTATTTCTAGGGATATTTATAGAGGTGATCAGCTTTGGTCATTATTTTACATTCTGGCCACAGGCATTCTGATGGACAATTCAGGCAGCAGATGGCCCAGGTGTGGACAGGGGGTTCCTGGCCACCCCAGCCCCAGGCTACTGCACTTACATCCAAGATAACAGCACTATGGGAGGTTTTCCCAAAGAATGCTTAGATTATCCTGAGATCTCAGAGTGGCCCAGGGAGCTGCATCACCTTAAAGTTCATCTAGTTCCTCCCCCCTGCCATGGGCAGGGACACCTTCCGCTAGACCAGGTTGCTCAAAGCCCCATCCAACCTGGCCTTGAACACTGCCAGGGAGGGGGCAGCCACAACCTCTCTGGGCAACCTGTTCCAGTGCCTCACCACCCTCACCGTGAAGAACTTCTTCCTTACATCTCATCTAAATGTACCCTCTTTCAGTTTAAAGCCATTACCCCTTGTCCTATCACTACCTGCCCTTGTAAAAAGTCCCTCTCTAGGTTTCTTGTAGGCCCCTTTAGGTGCTCGCAGGCTGCTCTAAGGTCTCCCCGGAGCCTTCTCTTCTCCAGGCTGAACAACCCCAACTCTCTCAGCCTGTCTTCATAGGAGAGGTGCTCCAGCCCTCTGGTCATCTTCGTGGCCCTCCTCTGGACTCGCTCCAGCAGGTCCAGGTCCTTCTTATGTTGGGGGCCCAGAGCTGAACACAGTACTGCAGGTGGGGTCTCACCAGAGCGGAGTAGAGGGGCAGAATGCCCTCCCTCGACCTGCTGGCCATGCTTCCTTTGATGCAGCCCAGGATATGGTTGGCCTTCTGGGCTGCACGCACACATTACCAGGTCTTGTTGAGCTTTTCACCAACCAACAGCCCCAAGTCCTTCTCCACAGGGATGCTCTCAATCTGCTCATTTCCCAGCCTGTATTTGTGCTTGTGATTGCCCTGACCCATATGCAGGACCTTGCACTTGGCCTTCTTGAACTTCATGAGGTTCGCACAGGCCCACCTCTCAAGCCTGTCAAGGTCCCTCTGGATGGCATCCCTTCCCTCCAGTGTGTCGACTGCACCACACAGCTTGGTGTCATCAGCAAACCTGCTGAGGGGGCACTCGATCCCACTGTTCATATCACTGAGAAAGATGTAAACAGTGCTGGTCCCAGCACCAACCCCTGAGGAACACCACTCCTCACTGCTCTCCATTTGGACATCGAGCTGTTGACCGCAACCCTTTGAGTGTCACCATCCAGCCAATTCCTTATCTACTGAGTGGTCCACCCATCAAATCGGTGTCTCTCCAATTCAGGGACAGGGATGTCATGTGGGACAGTGCCAAATGCTTTGCACAAGTCCAGTTACTTTGCTATTCAAGAGGAATGTTCTAATTTCACATTGTGTCAATACTAAGGAAACCTACATAAGAACTTATATGTTGCACGTTTCTACAGATTATTAAACGAGTCTGCAGAACATAAAAGAATGGGACTAGTTAATGATGCAACCAGTATTCCACTTGTTGGCCTACTTTTCAGCACCTCTGTCACTGTTTAAAGAACAAACACAACCTATTCTTTCTGGCCTGCAAATTCTTTTGCCTAGTTTGAAACTACAAAAGATGAATATTTTGAAAGTTCAAAGCAAATCAGCCAAGCTGCTTTCAGTTTGTAGGGTAGTGAAAATGTAACATGTTTCTGCTTTAATTTACACATTCGTTATGTTAATTCTTTGAAGTTATTTTGGGAGGAATGTGTTAGCAACCTTCAGCAGAACATACTCAGTTTCATGTGTGCGTGCATGCATGTTCGTGCATATTTGTTAAGGAAAAAAAGTTGTATATGGTTTAAAATAAACTTGTCCTCATTTGGCAAACTGATTTTTTCTCATAGCTTTGTGGATTTTGCTATTGAATCGTAGTGAGACTGGTGATTTTGGACAAGCAAGTATTCTCACTACTTCAGTCTCCCCAAAGTGTATTGCTATAATATACGTATAGTCACTATAGCTGGCATCAGGAATAATATACTAATTCTGATTTTAGGCTGTATGCCCCTTTCCTCTTTTGCATTGTTGCTAACACCAGATTGGTGGAATGATAGGCTAAATCAGCACTAATAAATTAAACATGCCTATATTTACTCTCTGGTGTCGGAGCCTGCATTATTACACTCTCTCAGACCCCACTACTGGGAAGCCACATCCAAACTACCTGGTGTTAACAGTTCCTGTGCAATATTAACCCCTCAAAGCATGCCCAGGCACTGTCTGGGGAGTTCTAGTTGGCCCTGACCAATGTGCGCTGAGAAGTGTGACAGCAATTTAGGAACAAACACAGTTGGCTGTCTTCCAGTACCTTGGGATGGTCCCTGACCCGGTTAAATAAACCAGCATAGGTGTAACCTGTATGTAACCCTCCTCCCGGGTGTTCAGCTGGCTGTGGTACAAGGCCTGGTTTTGACAGAGCACAGGTGTGCAGCCTTGGCTTAGATTTCTGAGAAAAGTGCTAAGCTGTGGGAAGGAGCCCTGAGAAAGTACATAAACCACAGCCGTTCAAGGTAAGAAAGGTAAAATTTCAGACAGAGAAGAGCGTTGAGACTGGGTAGTTAGCAGCTCAAGGATTCAGGAGGGAAAACACTGACATGAAAAGGTATAAAATCCTAAGGAAAAAAACAGGAAATTGGAAAATAGCAACTCAGCAGAAATAAAAGGAGCAGCCAGTTTTTACTCATCTCCTTGATGAGTGCCAGGCCAACAGAGATTTATTAGGTGTCCTACCATGGGTGGTGAACATATTAATGCTTAACCTGTTAATGCCCACTATCTCTCATATGTGTTAGTCAATAAATAATTGGTTTGGTCTTTAAAGTGGCGTATGTCCTACTTGTAAAGCCTTTTGGTTCACAGTAAGAGTTATCCAAACAAAATAACTCAGAAAGGCAAGGTTGTGAGAACACATGAAAAGACAAATAAACAGTTTGCTGATATTCACTTAAAAATGATGTCTCTCTCAAATATTTTTGTCCTATTACAAAAAGTAAAGAATAAAATAAAGCAGATAGATATCCTATATTCCAAGTTTATTAATGTGGCTTTAATGAAGGACAGCCTATGGCCCTGATCTTGTAGAGAACCTGATTTTACACAACTATATTACAGTAATGGATTCATTGCAAGATTAGGATTAAATTAGCGTATCATTAATTGGATTGCAGCACTAGGAAAAGTGTACTTTATTAACCTGTCCTCAGTCAGGGTTTCTCTTTTTACCTTAATTCTTTATCAGTGAGAACAATGCTGTGGGGAACCAGGTAATATTTGAAGATATATCTAAAATAAACAGAAGAAAGGACCAGTATAGGGATGGACAGGCTCTGGTGATGCCCTCATGTTCATCTCTGCTTCCCATCCTAATTGTCAACTCTTCTCTATTTTCCTGGTGTTGAATCTCATGGTCAGTGTGCCCAAAAAGATTTGAGTTAGCAGATATATAAATTTGGACTAATAGAAAAAGTGCATCACTTCGTTCTTCAGGCTGCTTGCAAGGTCTGTTACTTTAGCCTGTGCAGCTCTAGTCTAATTAGACAGTGGTGATTTAATGCAGAGCGCATCTGTTGCTGTGTGTTTGTGCATGCTTTTACACATTCTTGGTAGACATCTATGCAGGTAGGACACAGTAAAAAAATATATATAATAATATAAAATAAAAAAAATAGAAAAAAAATCTTCTTGAATTAGCATTATTTTAGGTACAAAGTTTCATATCCATGAATGTTTGTCCAAATATATCCTTTCTGTTTTCAGAGTCCAGACACTATTCTATCCATCAGTGTATTTTAACACACAGGCTCTACAGCAATGATTGCAGGAAGGGAAAAGTATGCGAGGCAGCTAAACTATTTTACAACTGTTTGACTTAGTATAATGTAAATTCATAAGTAAATATGGATATTATCACAGGACTGTCATCTTTTGATCTGCCTGCCATAGTTATGAAGAATAAAAAATAACATTTAAAAATTTGACATTTAAATAGAAAACATACTTATATTTTTCCTGATTAAAAGTTGAACTTGAATAGCTTGTTACCACTTTCCAGTCATTTCTACCTGGTTCACAGTTAGCTTGCAGCATGTATACTCTCTTGCCAGGCTTTTTCACTCATTTAAGCAAGGAAATAGGAAAGTTCAAGGAAGCAGTCCCCATAGTCATCCTCATCCTGGTAGAGCTATGTATGCCCAGCTCAGAATCTAAGACTTGAGTCACAATCATGATGGAGGATTTCAAAACTTTCTATTTCTTCAGAGTGAGGAACCATGGCAGACTGCGCAAACTTGTACAAAGCCCTTTCGTTTACTTTACAACTGGAATATGCTAAGCTAAGCTTCTGTAGCAGTGAGTTGTTTTGCTTCTGCTTCCTGTTCCTAAGCAGTACTTCCCATTCCTCTGCTTCCCACTTCACCTTGACAGCTGCTAGCTCATTTTTTCCCGTCACTTTCATCTGGCACTTCAAAACCTGTTGAAAGATTACTCAAGTCATGTAAAACTAAAGCCTGTGTGGAGCTTTAAATGAATGTTAGGAGACCTCTGAAAATTAGCTGTAGTATGCCTTCCTATGGCCTTGAGAACGGCATTGAGAATTAAGACTTGACAAAGGTTGGTTAAAAACTTTGTTGCTTGCACCAGCTGCCTTCCTTTTCAGTTTGATGCCACGCTACTCTTTGCCATCCCCTTCCCATATGGGCTGTCTCCATCATCAAAGCTCGTGATCTGAACTACGTCAACAGTTTGTTCAGCAGCATTAGGTGAGGAACGACAGTCGAATACCAATTACTGTGCAACAGTGTAGTAAAATATTTGGCAGCTCCTGCTACAGTACTGACAATAATGGCAATAGCTTGATGCATGCTTGTAATTCCTCTGTTTAAACACAGACCAACAGAGACATAAACAGGCCTTGGGTTACAAACGGATTGTGACACTTTGTTAGCTCAGAGCATTGGTCTTTGACCTAGCTACACATACCCTGAACTATTTATTGTATTCCCTTTCTAAAGCTTCTCTATGAAGTTCAAAAAAATATACCAAGATAGCAGTACCTAAAAGAATTGAGATGGATGATTTAGATACTGAGGAACTTTTTGCTGTATCATAAATTTTACAGCATAAACTTTTTATTTATTTATACATACCTAGACTTCCTAATAATATGCATGTCAAAAGAACCAAGAGCAAATTGGAAGAGCAACCAAGGACGTCTGGGGTCTATACAGGCAGAGAGTAGGAGTAAGATTCCTAGATAAATAAATTAATATTTTATTGGCATATTTTATATAACTGCCAGTTTATTTATTTTAATATATTACTAACCAGGTCAGTTTGAATATCTGTTCATGTGAGGCTTTAATATATTTTTCACAAGGAAGGACTCCTCTAAACGTACAGCTTTAACTTTTTAAGAAACAAACAGCTTGTTTTTTCTTAATAAATAAGAAACATATACATAATTAAATATGTAAAAAAAATACAGTATTATGCACAGTGTTTTGGGGTTCAATAAAAGTATACCAGGTTTCTAGAACTAAGAATGGTATCATAAACATTTAATCATTTATGTCCTTTTTTTTTTTTATTTTTGGAGTACTCTTCATTAGCCATTGTTTTCACTATATATTTTTACTCTTTCATTTTACAATGCATCAGGTTTTGTGTTTGATTCAATCTAAATTACAATGGCTCAATTCAGAGATTCATCAAATTAAAGAAAAAAGTATCTTTCAGAGAATATTGAGATTTTCCCATTAAATACTTTTACTGAGCTCAGGTTGTTCATTAAAACACTCCTGTGGTGTTTGATTTGCAAACAACCACTGCCAGACATAGTATATTTATTGAGCTACTGAGGAAAGCAAATATTAAGTCGCCCAGAAATGTTTTGGAAACTGGAGTCCTTTTAGACAGCAAAATCTCAGATACGACCTCTTAGCATGTTTCAGAAAAAGGTGGTGGTCTGGCAAGGTTTGAGCCAGAACTGTGTGATACCTGCTCATTTCTGCTCTGTGGAGTTTATGATTGGCCTGTACAGTTCTGGAACTGCTGTGGCAAAGGTGAGTAGTAAATATATTTATTACTGAAGTAGTACTAACAGATTCATCTGTGTTTCTAGCTCAATATGTCTTCCCTGAGACTTCATTATCACGACGTCCTCAACAATACTAATATGTAAGCTACTGGGGGGATATTTGTCTGGATCATTATAACTTAGACAGGATTGGTCCTAAAGCTCAGTTCACCATATGTATTGGGCATCACTAAGGCACCTCTGAATTAGTCAAAATTGTCATTTAGTTACTGGTGAAATCAGCCACAATCACCGTTTTTGGGGTACCTGAATTGTTACTCATTGACTGGTGTAGTGTGAAAAATTCCAGTCAATATCCAATGATGTGCTCTGGCTCTAACTCAGTGCTAACTCCACGAATTCCTACAGCCCAAGTTTCTCAAAAGGCAAGGAATCTTTAGCTTTGCATCTTACCTGTATGTGCTAAAAGCAGGTGGAACCCAAGGGGTGTATCTATCCTGATACGGGAGATTGCTCTTCCTGGGCCCTCCCTTAGGTCTCCTATACCTTACCGTGCCTACAGAATGCAGTAAATGCTTTGTATTTCAACCTTTACCTCATCCAAAGTGGTAAAGAGGTTGCTGAGAATATGTACTAAGTAATATGATAAGTATAAACATTTATTTTGTCTATCCCCATATTACAAAAGACAGAACCTTCTTAACTATCGGTCGTGTCGAGGTAGATATAGAGTCAAAAGTTTTTAAGACCGAGTCACATTCTAACAGGCAGTGCAGCACAGAATTCTACCACCAAGTTTTAGTGATATATTGGTGTTTTAGGCCAGACATTTTGCAATTCAGAATAGCTGCATATAAAAATATACACGTTTAAGAATGTATCTTCAAAGGGATCTTCCATAACTACATGCAAAACTGGGGATCTGTGCAGTAAGTCAAGAGGGCAAATACTTCTGCAAACACTTGAATATTTTTTACTGAGAGGTATCTGAATGAGGTGACTAACATTCTGACACTGTCCTTCCACTGATACTGGGCAAAATATGAGTCCTCTCTTTGCCTTTTCCCTGTACTATCATATACAGTTTGGCTAATAAACATTTTCCTCCACTTCAAAGCAGACACAAAGATCATTACAGGCACATTTTTGCTGTTCTGAAGTGACGTGGGCAGAGGCAGCTTGTGTGTCGCACCGCCACGCTTCCTACTTCCATGAACTTTAGTTCTGATTTATATCACTGGATGAGACATTCTTACCTCTGCACCTTTAGAATAG
>VYZV01025817.1:290880-318414 GCA_013401275.1 Pandion haliaetus | reverse complement strand
CTAGCAAAAGCTCCCTGTTCAGCTAGGCCAGCCGACTTCCCCGGCGGTTCATCTTGTGTCGCATGGGAATAGCCTGGTCCTGAGCCTTTAAGACTTCCTTCTTGAAAAATGTCCAGCCTTCCTGGACCCCTTTGCCCTTCAGGACTGTCTCCCAAGGGACTCTCTCAACCAGTGTCCTGAAAAGGCCAAAGTCTGCCCTGTCTGATCTGTCATGAAGATCCCCCGTTGTTTTTACTCTGTTCATATGCACACAGAACTCTAAAAACAAAGTTGTCAACATCACTGTGACTCCCCAATCTCTTCCCTACAAGAGACACATACTTCCACCAAGTAAAAAAGCACAGCTGTATATTGCACATGCTCATTCTTTGAAGTATGCAGTCTTTCTGCTTGATTTTCTGCTTGATGCTAGAGTTCCATCAGTCATTTATGTATTTCTAACAAAGCTTGTTGGTGCTCAAGTTGTCCTGGTGGCTGCAGAACCTGTCCCCCCATTTGCTTCTCCTATTTTGTTCCTTTAACGTACTGGAGACTTTTATTGTTGCGTATTACACAGATGCTCGCATACTTCCAAGCTGTATAAGGATCACTCAGCTCATACAGTCAACATTACACAATGACAGTAGCATTTGCAAGTTTCTTGTTTCCCACAGGGTCTTTTGAGACCAGAGTTTTTCTCTCAAAGTTTTGTTTCAGAAACCACAGAAAGAACAGCAGGATATAACAGATTTTACTCTCCATGCTGGGAACTAGGGAGAAGGGTTTAGACAGCAAAAGCCTGTAATCCCATGTCGAAACTATGATTTTCTACTACCATGTTTAGAGCGTTAAAAAATTAATAAGCCAGACAGCAAGCCAGCCCACTGCATTGGCATTGCTCAGATGTACCTTTGGTCAATTATTTAATATCCTCTCAATTTTGTATATTTTCCTAAATGGAACTGATCAAAAGTTTGTACTGAATGAAATAATTTTTTCTGTGTAATGATTAAATTCATACCATACTGAAGCTAACTAAAAGCCCCAAAGTATGTTGTTTGCAGTGGAACTGTTCTGGACTGATGCCTGCAAACACTAAAGCAGAACCTGTCTCTCTAAATGCAAGTCTCACATCAAGATTTGAACCCAGACTATAGATACTAAGCAGTATCACAGTGGTGGAAGGTCGCTAAAAATTATTTTCTACTATTATTTGTAACAAGGGGAAATGCTGATCTCAAATTTTCGTAAAGGAAAAAGTATAAATTCTCCAGGCTGACTGGACCGTGCATCTGTCAGTGACACAAAATACTGTCCAAAATTCCCATTTTAAAGTAGTGTTTAAAATACTAATCGTAGTGACTGCTTCTCTGCTGTAGTGCTGTGCAGTGATGAATACGCCATCAACACTCAGCAAATGACGATCCAACTGTTTTCATCTTTCCCTCATGGCACTGGGACCCATGCCAGTCTAAAAAAAAGAAGTTGAAGTTTTTTGAGTGCAAAGCATGAACAGTATGATATGAAATTGAATTCAACTCTGACGGAAAACAGACAAGAGGCTTCATCACCAGTCAGCTTGGACTCACTGACAGAAGTCCTGGCCCACCAAAGCCAATGGCAAAACTCCTGCGAAGATATGGGGGTGAGGATTTCACTTATTTATTAATCGACATTAGGGTAGTCCATGGTTCAGAGTACACTTATCTGATTTTTAGAGGGCAGTGTGATTGGATGGTCTGTTTTGATTGCGATTAAGTAATAGGACAAGCAAGATTTAAGTAGGAGTCTGATTCTTGAGAAACTGACTCAGTTCAACAGCTCCATGTGCCTGGCTTTTCTTGTGAAGTAACTATGAATGGCACGTAGTTAGGGCTTGTTTCATCACCCGTTCTGTGCACTGCCCTCCCTTTGAAGTCTGAGCCTTCCCCTTCCAACCGGCTTCGCTGCCTCACATGCTGACCCACATGAAAGAAATTTAGCACTCACACCAAGCATCATTCACTTCCCCAAAACCGTAATACATCTAACATCACTGCAGTGATACACAGCAGGCAGTTTACAGTCAAGCTAAAACCATGCTAGGATGTATTTGAGCTGAATTATTGGGGTGCTGGTGATGAAATCAAGGCTATTGTCCGTTTTGTGCTTAAGCAGGGATACAGTTCATTTTTTATGTGGTGGCATACCACCACTTCTCCAAGGATTTGTGCACCAATCATCTGAGCTGATTGCAAGAGAAAATGAATGAAAAGGAATTAAAACTGCTTTTTTTTTTTATATAACATCTGTCAAAGTATGTTCTTTATCCCAAAACCAATTAACAGTATAACGCTGACGCATCAAACTTTCCAGATAGTTATATTAATTGAAAGGTTATGCACAGGCTGTATTTGAAAATAGAAGCTGCAGACTGTGTGGGGTTGTTAGTGACTGTTGTACAGACTGTGGTTGCACAGACCGGGCAAGCTCCGTGCAGCCGCGCAGGTAAATGGGAGGCAGAGCCATTATGACCTCAGCAGTCAGTAAGCCAGTTGATCACAGCTTTCCCTCTAAACCTTGTTTGCCTGCAGCAATCCTATTGTGTGCATTAGTGGCACTAAGAGGTCCAGGCAGAGGCCAAACTGCCCTGTTGTCCTCTTGCTGCCACCTCTGGCGTAGAAGACACCCACCACGGCTGCTGGGTCAACGCAGGATGAAGGCAGGTCCCCCTTACCTGCTTTTACCCACGCTCTTCCCAATGGCCCCATGGCCAGCACCTCCCTTGCAATTTAAGGCTGAAACCTACCAGGCTGCTCCAGCCGCTTGAGGATGCCCTCGAGAGGCCGTGCAGCAACCGGGAAATCAGTTTAATTGATTAAAGGTCTCTATGACTGTTTTGCTCTGCTCTGATTTCTGCCTGTAAGGATCACACCTATAGGGCATGATGGGAATGCTATTGCACAAGGATTTTCAAAAGTGGGATTCATGCAAAATTGCCATAAAATGCAAAAATTTATGAAATATTCCACAAAAGTTTAAAATATAGTTTGTTTCACTTTGTTGGGAATACTTGGTTTCAGTTATTTGAAAAAAAAAAAAATTGACAAAATTATGTCAAAGCTTTTTAACAAAATATTTCTAGAACTTCAATTTAACAGAAAAAGGAAATTCTAAAGTAAAAATATAAATAAACTGAGGCCACCTATTGACAATACTAGGTAAAGAAAAACAAACAAACAAAGTTACATAATTATGTATAAAACCAAGAATTAAATATGTAGGAAATTTAAGGTTAATGTTATGAGTATTATTAAACATTTTATAGTAAGAACTGTAAAGTCAAAGGTTTTGAATCCACTTCAGTGTTTTTCTGCAACAGCAAAAAAATATGAAAAAAGGTGCCTTATGTGTCCTTAAAACCAGTTTAACCTAAACTGAAGACAAAAGTATTTGGAAAGATTAATGGTTAATCTATGGATGCTAACTTTTAGGGATGACTGGTTTTTATTTTTCTGATATATTATTTCATTTTACTGATGCACACCCAAAGTGATATCTGCTGCTTTTTATGCACAAATGAACAAGTGGTCTTAAAAATATACTTTTGCTAAGGTATTTCACCAATAACAACAGTAGGATTCACATATTTTAGGCTGGATCACAGCAGCATCCTGAGGGCGCTTGTTTAACCTTACACTGCATGTGCAAGTACAAATTTGTGAGACACCTCTTCCTGCCCAATCTGCTGCACAACAAAATGATCCATTTGCTGTTTCATGGCCTGAGAGAGCTGCTTTTTCAGGTGTCGGATGCCTTAGCCAGCTTGCAAAGTATCCTTGGCACTTTGCAACAGTGCTCCATTGAAGAACATTTTTCTAATAACTACAATAATGCGGAAGACAGGACTGTTCAGTTCTGTTTTGTCATGCTGTAAAATAATGAAATTAAGCTGATGCAGAATAAATTATAGAAATAGAACCCGTTACTGCAAATAGAACTGTCTAATATGTTATACCAACAATTAGTTAGGCTTTGGTGAAAACCAAACATCCCCTAGATATTAGAAAAACATGAAATCACAGCAGGTATTTTTAAAGCATCCAATATGATGAATATTTGGCAGCTTGCTCGTGGCTAGTGGCTTGCGGCACAACGTTGGGCTGCCATGAGACAGGGCTTGGATATGACATGACCGCAACAACACCGCTCCAAATGCTGGGCTGCTGCAGAAAAAATTGTGATAAAAAATGACACAAGCAGATGCCAAAATGGAATAAGTGAAAGGAAAGGTTGAACTGTGCCCTAGCATGCAAACATCCTTCATAACTGAATCCTTGACCTCATGGAGTTGCATGAAGTAAGTCAAGCAATTTTCTGGCACAGAGAGGTAGCAGTTCCCCACAAGGACATGCCCCCAGTGACAGCAAGCAAAATTGTACATATAGGGGATTCTGTCCTGGGGTAGAGTGATGAACCCAGTTATCAACCTGTAATCTGTAGACCACCAGAGGTCTGCATAATGTTAGAAATGAGGAAAAATGATTGCAATGGTTAGTTCCACACCCCCAAAGCAAGCATATACACAGTCCAGTACAGATAAAAAAGAAACAAACAGTGTGGAAGAAAATAAAAGCAATAGGTGAACTCTCAACATTTAGCTACTTTGTCTTCCCTATATGTGAACCCCCCCCAACAGCACTGCTGAGTTACGTGCTTTTGCAGAAAGCTAGGGGTTCTCGGATTTGAAGGTTGGTGAAGTTGCCTGCTTATGGTCCCCTTCTAGCATTGGAAAGTTAGAAGTGTTAGCATCCACATTTTCAAACCCAGGGCCTCCAGTGAGACAACTAATCTCCTGCTTCATTCCTATGTACATAACCTGATTTTCAGAGTGCCTGTGGAAGATGCAGATGGTCAGAGGTCTGAAAATGCAGCTATTTATTTGGGAGTCCAATCAAAGGATTGCTGCTTTGCTTCTAGAGCCAAACTTAAAAGTTTTGGCCTTGTCATCTTTGGCCTTCAATGTCTTCATCTCCAAAGGAGAAATGATACCTATCTCAGGAGTGTTGAGGTGTTTAATTCATGAATGTTTACAGTATGTCCTCAGCTTTGGCTGAAATTCCTGGCTTCTTTGCACATACAAGCCTTCATGTGCAATTCTGTTCCTGGCACCGTATTAAACCTTGCTTTATACAGGATTCTCTCATATACATCAGACTGTTATGAACACAACTACTAAGTCATGGGTGCAAGTGTAGTAACAATTTATTGTAGTCACTTGCACAATCTTTCCATGCACAGATTTCAAAGGCAGACTGAGACAAGTTGAGCAGCCAGTTCTTTTAACTTTCTGATTTCTGCTCTGTGACTGAAGAGATTAGATTATTGGAAAACATGTTATTAGCACTGGCTTGCGGCCAAAGGGTCTGCTATACATTCTGCAAGGGGTGCTGTACTTGCTGTAAATTAAGGAAAAGAGCTGGGTAAGTTACTCCAGCAAGGAATGTTCCCTTTGGGAATTGTCCACAGCAAATGAGACCTGTGGTTGGTGAGCAAAGAGCAACAGGGAGAAGAAAAATAACAAAAGAGGTCAGAAATTTCAGGGAAATAAAAGGCCCTTTTTCTCCTCTATACTGAGCACCAAGTTAACAAGCTTTAATGTTTGTTGACCTCTTTTATGCTACTTTCTGCATACCTAGACCCAACCGAAAAAAACCCCTGAACAATTACTGTGTAAGGCCATGCTTAAATTCCTCCCCATTCGAAAAAGCACATCAGCATATGGTTACCTTCACACATGTGTTACAGACCCCTTGATTTCAATTAGATTTAAATACCTGATTAAAATTAAGGACACATTCTTGAATAGAGGCTCTTGTGCTTTGAGCAGACACATATCTTCATGAAGTAGAAAAAAGCCTAACTCTTAACATGCTACCTTTGAAAATAACGCCTTCAACTTCTCAGGCGTTAACTAATTCAATGTTTAAATTATTTTTCATTTTTTAACTTTTCAATATTTTTAGGTAATTTTGTAGTAGAGAAAATAAAATATCAAATATTTTCAACACAATGACTTATGCTTTCATGGTGTTCCACAGAGCAAAGCCATTATTCTTTTCTCCTTTTTTAAAAGATTGAAAAAATAAATTCTCTTCCCTCATTCTGCAGAGAAAAGCATAGCTATGTGAATTCGAAAGGCTTCTGGTACTACTTTATTTTATTAACTTTTTGAAATTAATGTTCATGCATTTTAAATCACTGCCATTATATTTGGGAGTAAGATTCCTACCGTGTGCTTGGAGTTACCTGTTTCTTTGTGTCTCAGCAGGAGACCCAACACAGATGATAATTTCATTGCTTTTTGAATATAAAGATTTTCAACTCTGAGATTATTAAATAATTTTATAAGGGGCTACTAAACTATATCCTGATAGGAAGGAAAACATGTTGCTTTGATTTCATTAAGAATCAAACTGGTGTCCTATAAAAGGAGAGACTCAAAGTCTGTTCATCTCTAAAGTATCTCTTTCAGCTTAAATCTGCTGTTTACAAGGTAATACTTTCCATACCAAAATCATATGTAACACTCCATATGGAAAAAAGCCAGTACAACAAAGGTGTTCTCACAGAAAATTAGAAAGAGGTGTTCAAAGGGAAGCCAAGTGAAAAGGAGGCCAAATGATCAGGGAAAATGATTACAAAGTTTTTCACGGACATGTGAAAAGGAGAATAAATATAATTATTGCAAACTGTATTGTGATTTCAACCATCATTAAAAAAACCCGAGAACATGATATAATCAAATAGCAACAACAGCAGTAACAATAAAACTCCAAATATACATGCAGTTCTGTAGGACCTTTCACCCTGTGATCCTCAAGGCACCCCATAGCAATCAAGCAAGATGCAGCTCCATGACTTTGCTTTAGGGGTCGTATTACCTTTGTCTTAGGTGACTGCAGCAGCTCTTTAACAACACAAGTTTGGAGAAGAAAGGGAATGCACCACCTGTTTGATAGCTGCCATAACCAGTCTGAACTGAGACATTTGGGGAACCTCTAGCTCTGAAATTGTGTCTCCTGCCAGCAAACCCAGCATGATCGCTATCAGCCTTATTCTGCTTTATATTGCAAGGAGGAGGTGTAGCCATCCCAATGCCCGTGCTGAAACAATAGTTCAGTACTAGGGATTCAGGAGGGTCAGCACATCACCTCACTGCTGTTTTCTTCCTCTGAAGTTACCTAAGCTTTGAAGTGTCTTGACGCTATGTAATGCCTGAGAGCTGCTGGTGGCAGGTGGGGCACAGCCATGAGGGAAAGTGGCACTGGGATGTCTTCATGGGCTTCGTGGGCTTCAGTTTCATCAGGAACACAGTTGCTTCATCACAACACAGGAACAGCACTGTCGTAGACCCCACTCCATTTCTTCTGTTATGACTTTATAAACAAAAAACAGCTCCTTGGAATTTTAACACTAGAAGTGTTACACTGGCATAGAACAGGGTGGAGATCAGATACATTAAAGCCTCAGTCTTGCCTGTTCTTAGAGATAAAAAAAGCATAGTAAAAACTGCATCTAGCTTTGTGGAGTGTTTTCTCCAAAACCAGCCTTGCCTGAGGTGCAATCTACAACAGCACCTCTTTTTTTGGAAAAAAAAAAAAAAAAAAAAAAAAAAAAGTCAGTCTGTAATTATGTGTTCTCCGTAAAATATTGGATGCTATAAAGCTATCTGCTACTGGAAGTAAAAATACAATGGATCAATGGTTGGAAATAGGGAATCAGTGAGTCTCAACTGCATTATCCAAGTCAAATTTCAGAAAGCCTTGGTACTTCATAGAATCATAGAATCATTTAGGTTGGGAAAGGCCTTTAAGATCATCGAGTCCAACCAGCAACCCAACAACAACCATGCCCACTAAACCATGTCCTGAAATGCCTTGTCTATGCATTTTTTGAACACCTCCAGGGATGGTGACACCACCACTTCCCTTGGCAGCCTGTTCCAATGTCTGACAACCCTTCCAGTAAAGAAATTTTTCCTAATATCCAATCTAAACCTCCCCTGCTGCAGCTTGAGGCCATTTCCTCTCGTCATATCACTAGTTACTTGATATAAGAGACTGGCACCCACCTCACTACAACCTCCTTTCAGAGACTATGTAGTTACATCATTGCAACAGTCTCGGGGAGGCAGTAGAAACTCTGTCGCATGTATGCTTCAAATAAGAGGTCAGACATCTTTGTAAAAGCATGCTGTAGTTTAACCATAAATTATTGTGCCTGAGAAAGCAACCATTGAGTGGGTCCTACAGTTTTTGCTAGGCACCTTCAGACATCCCTTGCCACTGCACCCCTGGCTAGTGGCTGCATGCACTGGCAAGCCAGCCGTTTGTTAATGTTTTGCCTTAAGATAGCATCAGCAATACCATCATTTTCTTACTCGCAGTGAGTTGTATTATGGTCATCAATCTGATTCTGATGACATAAAAAAACAGATTTAAATAATTGTGGATAAAAGCAAATAAAAATGCCATATTTTTAATATAGGGTGATGATCCAATATTTTCATTGTGATTTGAGAACTACTTGCTTCACAGGAGTTTTCAGAAATAAAATAAACCTCAGTTTCCTTAAAACAAACTCCACATTGTTGCCTTATGAACAAAATTGGATTTTTATGTCTCATGAGGTTTCAAGGTAGCATATCTGCTGGATGAGGCACCAGTGTAAGCAAACAGATGGTAGGAGACTTGCTGATTTTACCACGATATATTTGTGCAGAATAGAGAAGGG
Source organism: Pandion haliaetus (assembly GCA_013401275.1). Classification (NCBI taxonomy): domain Eukaryota; kingdom Metazoa; phylum Chordata; class Aves; order Accipitriformes; family Pandionidae; genus Pandion; species Pandion haliaetus. The sequence continues at coordinate 309,660 of VYZV01025817.1, read as the reverse complement.
GACAATCTCAAGAAAGTATCCTTTTGATTTCACATAATTTTCTCTTGCTGTGTCTTAGCCACTTGTCTAACACAGTTTAACATTCGCATGAAATTACTGGCAAAATGAAAGAAAATTAACAGTACCTTTTCATTTTTTGAAACCTAAATGTGTATCTAAAATTCTTCAGCAATATGGACTCTTCCTCAGTTTGTTTATTCTTTATAACAGAGGAAATTAAGAAAGCACTAATAAATTAGTATTTTAAAGAGGATGTAAAGATGGAATGTTGTTTCATGTAAAAATGGAGTGGAATGATGGAATACTTCTCTTTCAAAAAACAGAAGGAATAACAAGCCAAGTTATTCACTGTTCCTGTGTTTTCTAACTACAGCATACATTCCACTTTGTTTCTTCAAACCAGCATCTGGGAGGAGGGTTTAAGGTGCTGTGTTATACGGAACTTGGAGACACCTTAAAGAGCGTATTCCCTCAGCCAACATGGCTGTGAGCAAAAGAAGAAAAATTATTATAGCCTCTGTTTTTACAGTTTTCTTTCATCCCCATTGCACTATGGCTTCTGCTCTGGAAGTGTAGGGTTGGATCCCTGCTCCTGCTGACCCCAGGGTATGAATTCACATCTGGGCTAAGTGGCTGTAAAGTGCTTCTATTCTCAATCAGCAGTTTCACACTCAAATTGCATGTGCCTATGCTGTAACCGACCATACGGCAATGGAATAGCAAATTTTGAGAAACAATTGTTTTCATCATGATCGTTACATTGTAAGATAAGTGGGAATGGCCCACAGCATCACAAACTTGAAGGGAAATGGTGTCCCAGCAATCCCTCTGAAATGATGTATAATTAAAATATCTGCTGCACTTGAACATTCAAGCATGGCTCCAGAGTAGGAATTAAGAGCTCCGGAGGCTCGGTTCCCTTTCAACTACATTTTAGCACCTCTGAAAAATTTTTATCGAAGTTTAAAAATTAAGGTGCCTGCACTTAGGGACCATCTCCCCTAGTTGTAGGCACTGAAGATTTGGACATCCATGATTGACCCAGATGTCCAGGCTCCTCAAGCCTCAACATGGGTCTTGTTGGGTTTAACTCTTCTATGGACAGAGAGGGGGAGATCCTCTGGGCTTGAGGAAACCAGACTTTGTAGTCATTGGAGGCAAACAGACACTTCCAGGACTCAGTCCATCTGAACTATCTTAAACCTCTGCCTAAGGATGGGATGGCCTGGGAATTGCCATGCTAGTCCAATGACTAGCTCAGTTGTTAAGTGTTTATTCTTTCAATGCCTGCAGTCAAGGGAGATGGTCAAATTATTTGTTTGGATCAAATGTCACTGCTCTGTAAAAATCAACAGAGCCCTGCCAAATTATCCAGTGGATGATTTGTTCCTTGAGGTACATGAGAGGTCTGACCCCCTGGAATTCAGCAACATTTGCAAGGAAGTGATCTGTGTGTCTTAAAATGAGATCACTGCTCTTGGCTGGTCTTAGAAGGTAACTTATCTGCCTCCTTTTCCCTTTTTGAAAAATTATGACAATGCCCTCTTGCAAACCTGTAAAGAGGATTAATGTGAAAAATGAATGGATCTTTGTACAGGTTTTGAAAGGTGCATTCTTACTGCTGCTTCTTATTATTTTCAGGTGAATACAGTCACTTAAGGGAGTTTTGTGCAGAACAACTCCAGTTGCTCTCAGGTATCCAAGCCCACTAGCTTAGAAAGACTCCTTACTAATGTTCCTCTTCCGTGAAGAGCCCATCTAGTCTGCCTCTCTGTAGCTTTTCTAGAGCATGAGCATCTTTTCTGCCTGACTTCCTAAAGCTCCTGTATATGCACACATGGAAGTACAGAAGAAAATAATTTGCCTTGCATCCTACCTGACATTCATCATCCTTGCCACTGTCAAGAAGCTCAGGACAGCTCTTCACCCTCTCTTCCTGCTGGCTACTGGCTCTAGAGGTGGAAGACTGTCAGCACCTGGAAGCCTATAAACAAGTGCAGAAAGACCAAGGCCTGAAGAAGACTTCATGGTTTTCTGTCTCCTGCTTTCGGACACATACTTTGTGTGGTGCAAGGCCAGACCCAGCCTGTAGTAGTCGTTCGCTGGCAGATGGCTACTGATTTCAGCCAAATGTCAGAGCTGGCCCTGCCTCAGTAGCACTTTTCAAAATGCACTGCACCCACTGGAGTCAGGCACACCACTGCCTATGCTTTGAGTCCATCTCCTGCTTGAGAACTGGTACTAACATGTTACTTCATTTGTGCTGGGTACCAGCTGACCATGCAGAGGGGAAGCTGGAGCAGATAGTACCTTCTTCACTCTTGGCACCAGCCCAAGATCTGAACTAGTGAGGAGGCCGTTAATAACTTCTTTTGCCAACTTCTGTTTAACTTGCTGAGGCCTGCTTCAGGTGATCACAAGCATCGTATCTTCCCCTTTTCTTTCTCTGGGAAACCTGCAGCACCAAACTTTACCTCAACAAGTTTCACCCTTCTTCCCTGCTGTGACACTGAAGCCAGCAACTCCATGAGCCACCAGGATGAGTGATGGGAGTACACAACAAGTCAGCAAGTTCCTGCTCACGAGCTCATACGCAACTCTCCCAGTTGCCCAGCTAGCTTTTATTTATTTCTTCACTAAAGATCTAAACTCACATAGAGAAAATGGTGACTCTAAGTTTGAGAAGTCAGATGTGGTGATGAAACTGAAATGAAGGCATGAACACAGATAACTCCTAGAGGCTATCTGGACATTTTCTTTAAGGTAGGGGGACAGGAAAGGAGAAGGAGGCTTCCAGCTTCAAAAATTAGATATGATGCTAAGAAGTCTGCCTTACATGCATTATTTCTGAGCACCAGACATTACCACCCTGGGAAAGCATCACGAGTGGCCTGGACAAGCCCCAGGCCTTTTTGCTTGCAGGACCTAACCAGTGCAAGGTGGACACTGGAGCCAAGTCTTGTGATACATTTTTTACCCCTTCTGTATTTGAACCAGCACACTCTACTTACTGCAAACTGACAATAACTAATGTAATTAAAATGCAAAAAAACCTGTAACACCAACCTTTTTTGGTATAGAAAATTCTGCTATGGTATGCACATGCGTAGACGTATACCTGCTGTTCACTGTGTTCCTACAATATCATGTATTTTTTCAGCAAAAAATTGGCTACCGTGTAGATGCATTTATACATCTTCATTCATCTCAGTTTGTTGTAAATACAGACTTTTTTATCCTCAGCATTGAGTCCACTGGAAAGTGACTTATGTCAGCATTACTTCTTAAGTATCTCATTGTTAGCCCCAGAACACTGTTAGTGTTCATCCCTTCTCTGCTACTAATATCAGACTGCACAGTGAACATTTAAGACACTGTACAGTCAGGATAATTTTAGAATACAATAAACGTTACAAATTCCACTAGAGCAGTGCTTGTCTTTTCACCTGTAACACATGATGATTCTTGATACATTTTGGGGTGGGAGGGGGCCTTGGGGTTTTGGTTTGTTTTTTTCTTTTATATTTTTGGGGCAGACCAGAGAAAGGCAAAGACATCCAAACTGTGGCTCTGAGTACTTTTGCAGCCTGATAGAGATCATTTAAAATAGGTTGGTCAGAATAGCGCACTCTACCCATTGCTGTCTAGAAGATTTGCAAGCATGGTGCACACATTACAGAGTGCTGTCTCTGCACTGATTATTTATAATGATAACACACTGACACTCAAATTACACTGTGTTCTGGCTGCTGCCTCCTATCTTGCCCTTTCCTACAAGCAGCCTAGGGGTAGAACTTTCATACACATTTGTAAAGTGCCTGTTGCTGCAAACATTAATAAGAGCTATCACTTCAGAGCAGTTACTTACACTTTGTTTAATCTGTAATGGATTCTTCTAAATATTTGCAGTAGAACAGTTGTCAGACCAAATGCTGGAAATTACTGGCAATTTCCCAGCAGCCAAAAAGGGAAGAGAATAAAAGAGTAGAATAGAGAAAAGAAGAGGATAGAAGAGAAGAGGATAGAAGAGGAGTGAAGAGAAGAGAAGAGAAGAGAAGAGAAGAGAAGAGAAGAGAAGAGAAGAGAAGAGAAGAGAAGAGAAGAGAAGAGAAGAGAAGAGAAGAGAAGAGGAACCCACTTGTTGCACACTTCTGTGCGGTTTTAGTAAGTCAGGGTCTGCATTCTGTAACTTGGCGGCACTGAGCAAGGATGGTTCGGAGAATTGTGAACGCACCAGCCTCGAGTTGTGCTTCAGCCACATAAAACTGCCTCTATTCTTGCTTATCTTGAGGGAAGTGACTGTTTGCTTTGCAGACCCTGAAGTAAATAAACTGTCTGAAAGGCCAGTGGCTGCTGCAAGAGGTGGAGGAGCTCCCAGCTGTTTGGGGGTGCCATCATAGGGCACGGGGCTGTTTGCTGTTGGTTGCATTACACTCTGCACTTGGGCAGTCTCTTGGCTGTTAGATCTGGAGCCTGCAGTATTCCCTTGTTGTTGTAGCTCCCTGGCACAGGCTCATTGCAGGCATATGGGCTATAAAAAAAAAAAAATAAAAATAAAGCTAAGCCCATGAGGCTGAAAGAAAGCCTTTGGTGGGCTTCATCTCCACAGCCTCTGAAGTTGCCTTGGCTCTGATGTGCAAGATGTGTGTGAAGGAGGTGTGGAAGAGGAACAAGAGGATGGGCAGTGGTGGGAGCCTGTGGCTCCCGGGAGGAACCTGTGTGGCAGCAGCAGCTGGCTGACCGATCACCCGCCAGGCTATCCAGCTGTGCCCAACCAGTGGGGCCCCAGGCAGGCAGGAGGAGGGGACGGCAGCTGCATTGCTGCTTATCAGCTGGCAGAGGTGCAGGCGCATGGGAGGGGGACCTGGGACAGGAGGCACTTGTGTGGCTTGCTATCACCCACTGTGACACAGCAGGTCTGTACTTACACAAAAAGGATTCAGAGATTGTTGTCTTGCTTTGGAAAAATTTCCATTGATTTGAAGATGAGAGCTTTGCCTCAATAAGGATCTGTGAATTTATCCAGATATAGAAGTTTTCTGTAGTATTTGCTATTGTAAGGGCCTGTCCTAATTTTGAGAGACATGTGTGTGTGTGCGCGCGTGTGCATGTGTGAACGTGTATGTGTGTGAATGCATATGCGAGAGGGAGAGAAATCTCACTGCCTAAAACTGTTCTGCCAAGATAAACTTTGGAGCATTTTATAAATTAACTCTGCTCTATGTGTTTATTTTTCTTTCGGAGTTTCTAAAAGGAGACTGTTCAACTCATCTTATTAGGGGCAGCATTTTTTTTTATAAAGAAAAATAAGTTCCTATTCTGCACTGGAAAGTATTTGCTATTTTCAGCTAAAAGTATTCTTTCCTCCTGACCCAGCATATTAGATAAGATTTATATTTCTGACCTGACATTAGGTAGTTAAGATTTATTCTTCTATATTAACTTTACTGAGGTTGCAAGCTATTCATTTACAGCATAGGGAATATATTTATGGCAGAAGCAAAGAAAGTTCACTACAAAGTAGTAAAATATGTTATTAGGAGTGTCCCATAGACTGATGAAAATTGTGAGTACCCTTGCAGCTGGCTCCCTTCTGGCTCTTTTTTCATTCTTTGTTATTTCAACTTTAAAACTTGAATTTGAAGTCAGTTGCAATGGTGAATAACTTAAAAGAGTCCAGATGATTCTAATATATCTGCATATATATACGTATGTATGTGCTGATTGAGAGGTGCAGGGAAGGGGATAACAAGTGACTTGAATTCTCTCCGCATTCTGCTGGCAGTGACCCAGGCATAAGTAACGCTGGACCTCGCTCTCCTGCCAATATAAATCAGGAGGAACTCCACTGAGGTATAAAGCTGGTGTGTGAGTGAGAGCTGAATCAGATCTAGAGCTTTCCTCTATCCAAAGGTGTAGGCCCAGGCAATCCGTTAATGTCCAATTGACTTAAAGAGGGGAACCGCAGACTATGATGGAAACCTGGAAGCACTTCAAGCCTCTATAGACAGAAGGTTGGAAAGTTTAAGGCCTCCTATTGAAATCAGTGACAAAACCTCCCGTTAACTTCAACAGGAACAGAATCAGGCCCTAGAAATGGCTGGAAGCCAAAGAACTGGATGGCTCAAGAAATAGGTAATAGGAGCTGATGACTTTCACCAATAAATCACCGATACAAACCTGGCTGTGCTGGGTTTAGACTCAAAATTGCTTTCATCTGATGTTTGTTTGAAACTGTACGGATTGTAAAACCTTCAAGAAGAACTGGCAGTCATGATAGCTGTCTCAGCAAGAGGCCAACAGCTGGACAGGGTGTGGTATCTCCTCCATCCCCATGTCATCGGAGGGAGTCCATCTTAAAGAGAAGCAAGAAGCACTGGCCTGCCTATAGAGAGAGCAGTGCTTGGGCTCTGCTGTTAACCAGTGGTTTTCTATTTCAGAAACTGTCAGACTTACTCTGTAAATCCACTTAGACTGAATATATTGGGGGAGGGGGTTATGGCTTCACAGCAAGCCAAGAGGAGGAGTAGATATTTCCATTTGTGGACATTATTCAACTGCTGTCACAAGAGAGAATAGAGGTGTACAGAGCCTTGAGGATTAAATGTGTCAGAGAAAGGGCTTGGCATAGGGAAAGTTAGGACCATCAGGCATTACGAAAGCTGGGAATTGCTTATAGAGCACAACAAGCAGTGCTACACGTTGCAGTTTGGCTGATGAACTCTGCTGCCCATCTCTTCTGCAACACCGCATCGCTCTGCAGCTGAGGAGGAGGATTTTGTAAGTTGTTCTAAATGGACGCCAGTTACCCTGCCATCCATCGTGGCACTCCCTGACAAAGTCGTGGGGAAATGAAAAGCATTATGGAGCAGACTTTCCTCCCTCCTCAATATTTTTGCAAACAGTGAACTTCTTCCGCCAGTCCCTGAAGGGTCCTGCACTGCAGTAGACAAACTGGGTGAATATTTTGGTATCTGTGCTTGGTCAAACAGCCATAGCCATGTTTGATGTCCACTGACACATTCAGAATAGTTCACCACTTTTCAAACTCCACCCTTCATATTCTTGTATTTGACAGATCTCAGGTCTGCGTACTCTATTACAGTATGCAAACTTCTCCAGCTCCTTCCTTACTTCTACCAGGCCACATCTGACAAAGGCTCCAGGGATTCACATCTTTTTGTATATGTGAAGATTCATAGTTTGTTTTTACAAGCTGTCTTTGTAAATCAAAGAAGCTGTTCACTGCTTCTTTTCTCTCACCAACAAACCCACTGCTATCATCAAGTCATCACACCACAGCTCAAGGGTGCCCGTTCTCTTCCTGCCATTTCTCCTCAAAACCCTGGGCTCAGAACCATAAGTTGGAGTAACGTGTGGCTTGGCATCAAAAGGGAAAAGTATGCCGAGGAGGAAACTTGCTTATATATACAAATAGGGGAGTGCGGGAGAGGGAACACTAAGGGAGTGTTCCTTTGGGGTGACACTAAGAACAGGAACTGATAGGACGATACGAAAAAAAAATATTTAAAAAATTCATTTGACAAAGGGCACATTATCATATACCCTACCTAACATTGTCACATGTGAATTCTGGTGTGTCTGCTCTGGTTCACTACATTGACCTGCTAGTTCTTGTTTCCAGCAGGGTTGGGTTGGATCCAGGCATCTCCTGGCTAGTTAGGACATGGACCATGCCTGTATTAAGTCAGGCAAGCTAATGGAGCTGATCTAGAGTTCCTCTACCACTTGCCACTTCAGAAAATGCAGCATTTTGGGTCTATCCCTGTGCTAACTCAGTTAATTAGTCTGGTTTGGTGTATGCTCTCACTCTGCGAATTACTTCAGTCACTACTTTGAGAACTAGTGCCGGAGTTCAATACCTATAGGAAGAAAGGGAAGAGGGAAGCTTGACAACTGTAACAGAGTGGATGGTGAAGTAGGAGAAAGTTCATGAGTACACCATGCTGGGCAGGGTGAATAAGTACAGCGTGAGGAAAACAGTAAAAGTATCCCTCCCCCACTTTTAAGTGGCAAATTGCAGCTGTTCTCTGACAAAAGATGGTGGAATACCCTCTTGCCTTTTACCAGCACCTTGCAAAGAGAAGTGCAGATTGCATTGTTGCTCCTTTTCTTGGTGAGCTAGAACAAAAATCCGCAACCAACTATTGTGTTTAATAGCCTGTATAAACATTTAGGCTGGATTCTGAGCACACGCAAATTTTATGCTGGCAGAGCTCTGTGAGTTATTTGCTTCCTGACATGAGTTGTAATGAGAAGCAGAATCAATCCCTTAACCTTTATGAGATGTTTATTCTGCCTAAACCAACTCCCATTAAAAACAATGCAGAGGCTCTAATTGAAAGCCTCGTGTTAGTCCAGCATATGCCTTATGATCATGACGTTTCTGTTCATTGATGAAAGAGGGGGATATTAACTCTCCTTGCCGATCCCTCAGCACACACACAGCTTCAGGTACACACACACAACCGTACGCATGGATGTCCGTCCCAGGGACAGCAGCAGTAGTGCTGCTGGGTGGTCACGGGGGCAAGGAAAGACTCTTCTTCTCTAGCACCACCGATTTCCCCCACCCAGAGCCCAGCCTAAGCAACATCATTTTCCTCCTCAGTGGCTGAGTAAAATTTCCAGCCTAGTGATACACATCACAGTGAAAAGCCAGAAGGTTTCGCCTGTACACATCTGAAAAGGGAAGGGTCCATATCACTTTCTGGTATAGTTTTAAGCATGCCAGGTTCAACAGAAAAAGAAGATGGTCCCCTACCAATCTTCCCATGCATTTTTTTTTTTAATTTAGTGTTTGCTTTAACCTATATAAAACTAATGATTTTTTTTTTCCGTGACCAAACAGACCATAACAACAGTGGGAGAAGAGATGGAGTTTTCAGACAAACCAAAAGGCTTTGTGTGGCTTGAAACAAAACTTTTTCTGTCTGGGGTTATCAGTATCCTTTTTACCTATATTTTAAGACAATTTCAAAGTGAAAATGCTTTAAGAACACACCAAGACCTTTAAGTCTTGCTTGTGGCTATGTGAATTTGTGTGTATGTATGTGAATGTGTATATATAGATATAGATATGAATGTGTAGGGTAGAAGGGAGAGATGACTAAATGTATGAGTATTTATATTGTTTTTATTATTTATATGTTTGATTTTTAAATTTTATATTTATAAAATATTATTACATTTTCCATCAAAATTATGAATTTTGTAAATATTTTGTGAATGGTTTTAAACACCACCCTGCACTTTTTTGTAGGTTTACAGTTTTCTGACACCTTTGTCAAGTGTTATATATGCTGACGGTCAAAAAGGTCTTTTTAGCAGATCATGTGTAAAGGAATTTTTCCAACTCTAGGACTACAGCTGTAGGCTTATGGGGTTGCAGGCAATGGAGTACATAAGCCAGAGGAAGCTTATGTAAGAAGTCAGGGAGTATGAGCTGGAAGATTCTTCTCCTGAATAAGCTCTCTTATATGCAGTACTGCAATTTCTGTGGCTCATCCTTTTTGGACAAGATGTGCCCAAGGTCTCTGCATACTTCCAGATGAAAAACACAGGCCCTTTTTGGTGCGCACAGCAGTAAACAGCGTGGAAGGCTCGACCAGCAAGTTCCATAGATGAATAACTTATTTTTCAATGAATTATGCAAGGCTTCAGAAAGAATTATGGACTGACTTTCATAATGCTTGGTGGTCTTTTAGTGGTAGCTACAGTTAGAATCCTTTTTTACATAATCAGTGAAGCATGGAAATGCAAGAGAAGACTACTCTTTTGATTAATCTATTTTATCTGGACTCAGGTGTGATTTATACTGACAAAGAAATGAACTTCTCTGCTCACTGGGTAGCTGGGAAATGATGTGATTTCAGAAAGAGGTGAATAGCAGCCTGTCCTCATCCTGAAAGGGTACAGTTTACAGTTTCCTCTGTGGCCAGCCAGATCCTGGCAAATAGGAATAAGACCCTTCAACTCCGGTGACTCCCCACCCAGTGCTTCTAACCTCCATAAAGGCTGGGAAGACTTGTGTTCATCAGAGTATCCAGCCACAGTATGTAGATAAATTGCAAAAGAAAGTCTATATGAAACCTTCTGCATAATTTTCATGTCCGTGGAGTGACTGAGCCCACTTTGACCTCTAAGAGACCACACAACCATAATATATGTCACCACTCGTTATATTATTTCCTGAAATACACTGAACTCAGAGTTAGTCATGTAACAGCTTACTTGTTCTAAGACATGCATTTGAAAGAAGCTGGGGGTTTAAAGCGTGATTAGTATCTCAGTGAATTACTCAGATGAAAGAACATGGTACCCAGTCATGGAAGGGAATAAGCATTCTCAAATCATACTGGTTTTGTAAGTTGTTACCAGAAATAAATTATGCCAACAGAGAAAGGGAAATATTTTTGCCCACAATCTGTCGAGGGGAATTTTTTTTTATGTTCACCTGTTCCTCAAAATTACTTTGGTCTTTTCTTTGGAAATAATATATGACCTAAGCAGCCATGTGGAGGTCCTCTTGCTGACATTCACTCACAACTGAATCCTACTGATAAATTCTTACACACTGAAGCTTCCCCTCAATGCGTAGCTTAAAGAGCACTTTCATTCCTACAGCCAGGGCGTTGGGCTTAAAAATGCTTGTCCGGGACACAGCTCAAGTTATAAATCCTACCTTCTTGTACAGAATTTTGCTTTCGCTTTTAATACACCCTCAACTCTGAAACTCCTTAATTGCTAAACTCTTTGTAAAACATAAACACAAAAGATGGATGTGTGACTTCATTTTGGACTGCAAAACAGGAGCTGGTTTTTTTCAAAATACCAAATGGTGTAATTTATTTACCTTTTGTGCCTTCAAGATCTTGTCTATTAGATTTTATGACATCCGTGGCCATCGTGCCCAGCACAAGGAGGTCTCATCTTAGTTGATTATTTTCAGTTCTCTGTTATACTAAAACTTTCTGCAATCTTCATCCATGCCTGTGTATTTGCTAAATACATGCACTTAACATCTTCTGACTTCCATGTTAAAGAAATATCCTTTGATCCCACTTGGTTCTATTTTGGAGTGGTAATTTTTCACTTGGCAGTGTAACAGCAAGTAAAGTAAAACCAGCAACTATTTATTCAGTGGCATAGAAAAAAGTGAAATTAAATATGAACATTCTAGGAAAAGGAAACAAAGTTATGAAACACTTGCTGATGCTGGTGTTTGTAATCTTCATGAATAAGCAATGCAATAACGCTGGGCAAGTGTGCGTGGGAGGCGTGCTCTGAAGAAACTGGCTGTTTTCCTCTCTGACCAGTTGAGCTGTTATGAATAAAAAATGCTGTTGCTAAAGAAACCTGTAATAAATCCTGTTGGGAGTATTATGTGTGCTGATAACATACATAAACTTTGTAAAATTATTAAAGTGTCAGGCTTTAGAAGCTCTGGTTCATGTGGATGTTTGTAAATGCTAGTCGAGAAATGCAACTGAAGTCTTGTTCCACCAGCTGGTTGCTTCTACATTCCTGGTTCATGTTGAGAGCCTTCTCTTCCTTCTCCTTGGAACAGAATCTTGCTTTGTAGGGGAGATGAGGAAAGAGGGCTCAAGGCCTAACTCTGCTGTAGCTTCCCACCAAAACACTATCACTGGAGAGGCTGTGCACCCAGTGAGTTATTTGGAGAGAAGTGGGGTGGATGAGCTGGTGCTTGATAAAGGATTTATGCTATTCTGAACATCCCTGCTTTGTGTAGCAATGCCTTCCATCGACGCCTCCATCAAAGTACAGTTGGCAGCCCTCAGTGAGGCATCTAAGTTGTCTTTCAGTAGGTGGGAAGAGGTGGGCACCTCCAAGAGGGATTGACAAAAGCCAGCATGCTGAACAAGGGAGTCTCAGCCTAGTCACAGGGAAATGCTGGGGTCAGAACCTGTCTCAAATCCTGGCTGTCCTGGGTGTTTAGGTGCCCTGGCCCTTCTACTCAGCCCTGCAAGCCAATATATTCTTTAACAAAAGAAAGGAGACCTCACTCCAAGAACGTGGCAGCAGTCTTGCTGCCCTCAATGTATCCAAAACCTTAGCAGCTAAAATATTCATCCAGGAGTTGAAAATCTAAGTTAAATTAGTTCTGTCTAGCCTGTATTGAGCTGCTGTAATAAACTGACTGTTTATCACCTGGATTTGCCTGTGACCTCAGGTCATTTGCTTGCGCCCATTTTAGTTATCACAGAAGAGGAAAGGGCTCGGGGGGCCCATGTATGGGAGCAGGCGTTGTGCATGACTGTAATCCAGTATCAGTAAACTATCACCTACAGAGTGCTGTGCTCCCTGTAGAAGAACTTTGTATTGTTATTTTTATTATTTGTTATGATTGATTTATTACCTTTTTTACCCAGAGTTTCTTTAAGAGAAAATCTCAGAGTCTCTGCAGAAGGGATCCAAGCTCAGAAGCCTCCCGTGCCAGGTGGATGCTCGATGTCAGGAAGCTGAAGTCTCATGTTAGAAATGACAAAACATCTGAGAAGTAAGTGCCCGTGTGTCAAGGGTGAGGTGGCAATTAAACAGGGCTTTGAAAGTGAGGGACTCAGGTGTTTAAATCCTGCCCCAGACACACCTTAGGCACCCAAGCCCTGTTCTTGGTTGTGAGCCTTGCTGTGTCTGCCCTTGCACTTTACAGGAAGCCGCAGGAATCACACATCATTGCTATTCCAACACCCATCAATGAGCTCCTGTTTTATTCTATAGTGCTCCAAAATCTGCTTTGCCCTGCAGGAAATATCAAACGTCTGAAATCCCATCTAGGACCTTTCAAGTTTAAACATGAAATGAGTCAGGATGTAAAACTGACACAAAATAAGAAGCTTGAAAGGATAAAGTTTATAGCAGCGCGCTACTAGAATTTGGTGTAGACCTGTGGTTTGGGGTTTTACTTTCATTTAAAAGCATCGCTATAGGCATTCCTTTATGTTCATCCCCCTGATTGCTCTGTTGTGTGGAGCCAAAGTATCGGCGCAAGGCTGGGGTGCTGCTCGGAGCAGGCAGGAACTTGGTGCTGTCTCCGCAGCCAAAGGCGAGAGTCCCCTTCACAGCTCTCCCAGCTCAGCTCCGGTCCCCATTTGCTAGTTCTTCCCTAGCAGCACTGGAGGGAGATAAGTTTTGTGGCACCTTTGCTTCAGTCGGTGCTATTTTTGATTGCATGAGTAAATAACATGAACAGTTTAAAATGCATGATCTATAGCTCATAATTTAGAAATGGGCACACACAAAAATGTTTATTAGTCAGCTATTGTATAACTGTAGTACAATCGTTCCTTCTTTTTAAGTAGCGTTGCTCATTGCAGTGCTCACTGCTAACAACGAAAATAGGGTTAAAGTAATCATTAATACAATCTCTTGGATTTTATCATGACAAAGGGTCTAATAAGTAATCATTCTGCCATTGCCAGAAGCTCAGTTATTCAGTTATTTCTAAAAAAGATGTAGGTTTTTTTTTTTTTTTGAGAGCCATAACATATTTTGCATGAATAAATATTCTCTGAATATTTTTATCTGTGGCATTGTTTGTGGTAATAGCAGACAGAGAGACTTTTGTATAAAAAAGTACATGGTTTCAGCTGCCCTTTGTCATCAGATAATATTGCTTTGTTCTGAATTATTTTGGTAAAAAATTGGCAAAGTAATTTTGAGTAGATCAGGCTCCAAAATTAGAAATGAGACAAAAATATTGTTTTTTTATTAGCTTTTATATCTCCTCCATGAGGCTTTTGCAACTTTTAATTTAATTTCAAGAGCAAAAGGGACAATTTACTGCTGGGGAAAAAGCTTAAGAACCTCCATAGTTTTAATGGATGAGTTCTCCTAGTAGTCACTGTCTATAAATTATTGAATATGAAAAGATAGACCGCTTATTAATGTTAACGATAAACAGCAGTCGTCAAGCCAGCACAGTAGCTTTATTAACCAAAAAGCAAAATGAGCATGCTAAGCAAGAGATTATAAGTAAGTCCAGTTTTTAAGTCCTAGCTCAGATTTTATTAGGCAAAACTTCCATTATCTTCAGTCAAAAATTTACAGCAAGAAGCAGCAGCAGACTGGAGATTTGCAAAGGCTTGATACACTAACAACAAAGCTTAAAAGAAGAAATTAATCTCAGAGTTAACTTTATTGACTTCAGTTGGCTCAACAGGTCAAAGCAGTAAAATAGCTGTTCTTTTCATATGCCTAAGAAAGAGATTGCCTCCCAAGCAGGCTATATATCATAGCTCTGAAAGGTACAGAGCATTGTTTTTTCCTATATAGGGGTTGTACGTATTTGGATCACGCAATTTTGCAAGTACTCTAGCATAGGAATTCTTCCAAACTCAGAATGTTTCCTGAGGTTCCGCAGAAAAAGACCCTTCTCCAGCTCCAGCAAAGTCCATGGGACTTTCTCCACTGAAAGCAAAGGAGGCAGTTTCAAGCTCTAAAACCATCTCATTAATAATAGCAATATTTTATTCTGCCTGCAAAGAGAAATAGAAGTTTTTATATATTTGCTGATATACCATCCTACACTGACGTCTTTGAGAATTTGTGGCAATGTATGTATTTACAATTTAACATGAATTTTATATAGTATAAGAAATGTCTTCAGCAGCTGAAAGAAACAAAATTTGAATTTATCAGCCTTTCAGATGTCAGGTATGAAATGGGAACTGGTCTGTAACATCCTTTAGTCTCTTGGGATAACACCTATCTTTCCACATGCAGCTGGTATACTTCAAGCACAGATCGACATGCACAGAGAGTTATAAAAAAGCCAACGCAAGCAGGCTATCCCTATAATACTTGTAACGCTTTCAGCAATGGGTAGTGATTTTCTAGTATTTAATTATTTAAGATATGGCTACAATGAAATACGTTCACAGTTTATGAAAATACAATGAAACAGTTCTCCATCTGCCTTTGTGCATCTAATTACTGCAATAGGAATTTCACGGTCTATTTTGAAACAAACAGGATCTCATCCAAAAATGAGAAATACAGTTTCATTGCAAAAAAAGATGCACTTGTCACCGGCAAAGTATTTACCCTGACAATACTAATATGAAAACATCACAGAAAAAAAATTATCAGTGGCATACAAACACTTTGAAAGAGAACTAACACTGAATGATTTAATCCCACCCAAGGACAAATTCAGCTTATTTGATGTCTTCTTGCTTGGCTAACTTCTGCTTTAAATTATTGCAAAAAAACTGGTAACAACACCTGTATTATATATAGAATATGTAGCATTACCATCTGTGCCATGCCAGCCCTAAACATATATGTAGATATCAGTAAGAAATATATTGATAGTGAACTATTAAAAAAATTGCTTCCAAAATGCAGTCTTATTTTAAGTAATAAGCAAATCCTCTTTTCTTGTTGACATTTTACCTCCATGTGAGTGACACCTTCCATGAGGGTATAAAAAAACCTGAAGACATAATTTTACCAGTGTGTGTTTTGTCAGTTGTCTCCTGTTTTGTTTTATTTTATATAGCTATGTTTTCATACGGACTGTTGTGCGTCTGCTTAATTTTGAATTCAGAAGTAGTTGCATGCAAACCAAGCTGGAGAGGCAGAGTGTTTGCAGAGTGGAGCCCTCCCCTTGTGACTGTGACCAGAAACAGATGCTGGAAGACCTGCAGTCCTGTATCAACAGAGGAACCGACGGAGGAGTGACCGAAGGAGCAACCAAAGGAGCGACCGAAGGAACGAACAAGTGAATGCTGGGTATCATGAACATGCCATTACAGCAAAAGGCAGGAGGCAATTGCCCACATCAGATACTGATGGGCTACCAATGATATACATCACAGTAGCTCTACATCCAAATTGCTGTTCCACTAACTCATACCAATAGTTTTACTCCCAGACGTAGGAGTTGTACAAATGTGGAATTTTCTATCACTTTGCTTACTCTGGTGACTTCCAAATTTAGTCCGTGGCTCACTGGTAGTCAACAGGGTCATGGCAAATGGTCTGCCGGTCATTCACAGACCCACAGCAAATAATACTTCATTTCCGTCAGTTAAAAGGTCAATGAGAAAGGTGCATAACTGTCAGTACTAAGTTCTGAGGGTTGGTGGTGGCCTGTAGAGCCAAAATATTTTGGAACTATTGACTTAATCCTTTTTTTCTAAGCAAACTGTAATCACTGGCAGATACATAGAATTTCTTATTTATTGGTATGCTAGTCTATACTTGGCTGCATATTAATCTCTCTTGTAGGACCTGAACAAGCAACTTAATTTGTTAATCTTAATTGCTCTTATCAGAATAAAACCACAAATCTCTTTGCTAATGATATGTTAGCTTTTGAACTTTTATTGATCTAGTGCTATGTCTGGTTACGGACCCGATCCTCTGCCTGCACTCCGTTGTTGATTTCAGAGGAGTTTTGCCTCTGCACAGCCAACTATGCATTTACTACTGAACATGAGACAGAAATTTAGGATCCTCAAACTAGAAACTTCAGTAGGAGTTTGGGGAGTGGGAGGACTTCAGACCAGACTTTTCTCCTAGTAAAGATTACTTTGGCAATAGGTACAAAATAAGTAATGCTTCAGGTCCAGGTCCTTCTGATGGGGTAAATTAACAAAGAAACTTCAATTTATACCAGCTGAGAGTCTGGCCCAGCACATTCTGAAGTGGTCAGTTCAGGCTTTGTTATTCCTTTACCTTAAAATGTGGGAGTCAACAATGTAATACATAGAATGGGGGACTCGGGTATTAAACAAAATGAACAGGGGCTCGCTGACTTCTTGATGGCAAGTGGTTTGTACTGTATTCAAAAATGCATAGGTTAAATGGAAATTTGAAAACACTGCCCTAGCAATGGGTTTAGGACTTCTGCTTAGAGGAGACTATCTGGGCAAAAGAAACAGAAATCCAGAGAGTCTTCCACGTTGTAGATGAATTTGACAGGTGAATTATCCACACACCATCATTTTTTTCAAGTTCCAGTATTCATTAATGGCGAGTCATAGATTTTTAAAGCCAAAATGATCAGTGCAAGTGGGGACCATAACCTCTTTTATAATAACTTCCATAAATGCTCACATTCTTAATTTTTCCCTCATACCAAATCACCACTAGTTACACCAAAGCATGTTTCACAACCAGCCCTCGGCCAGTGGACAACACACACTGTGTCCAGGTGAGGTGTTCTGACCGACCGTTATTCATCTTCACTGCCAAAATAACGAGCCAGATTTCCCTTCCGACCCTTTCTAGCCGGGATCTTTCAGCCACTTGTTCCACTGTGAATTTAACTTAACTCTTGCATTTTAACCAGAAAACTTTTAGCAAGTCCTCAGTACCTCCTCCACGTTGTACCAATCAGCTCACTGTTTGCGGCCAACACTTCCACCTCGATTTCCCGACAATTACGCTGCCTAGCAAGGTGCCCAAGACTGACCTCGGTGGGACGGCGCTGGCACGAGGAGCACACGCTGGCAAACCGCGCCTGCCTTGCGCCCAGCACCGACACCGGGCCGGGGGGGAGACCTGCCTTCCCCCGTCAAAACGGGGGCCCTACGGCGGAGGGGCAGCTGCCGAGCAGAGCACCTGCCGGCGCGGGCTGCCCGCCGCGGCACAGGACAGCAGAGGTCGCCGCCGTCCCGGCTCTGGCCCGGCGCGGCGCGCACCAGGTGCCGGAGCAAGGCCGGGATGGAGGGGGCCCGCTCCCCGACCCTCGCCCCGGGAGAGCTGTGTGTGGGTGGGTGTCCTGCCTCCCCTACCCCTGCTGCGTCCTCGACCCGCGGAGGAACCCCTCCAGCCGCGTCCGTCGGGGTGGGTAGCCGCAGCTTGTGGGCCCGCGGCTGCCAGGGGTTAAAGGAGTGGGTGGGAAATGATGGAGGCTGCGAAGCCCTCCCTTGCCAAGGATAATAAATCGGATGCCCTGACATGTTTTACTTAGCCCTTAGTGCTCCCTCGCTGCGCGGCCGTGGGGATCGGAGGGCTGGAGCCCCGGTCTCTCCCGTCCTCGGCTCTGCTTTAGGGGCACTTTAGGTGAATCGAACTTTGTGTGCAGGAGGCAAACCATACAAAGGAGGCTTTCAAGGGCTAGCCGTGCCAAGCAGGGCAAGAGAGCGAGCTCTGAGAAAAAAAATTAAAATAATAGTACACCCCTTCTCCGTCCCCTCCTTGAGGAAGTAACTCAGTTACTTCTTGCTGATTAAATGCAGGCTGCCGTGTTTGATGACATTCCCTCGGTATCTGCGCGGCTGTCAGGGACAGAGGATAGGTAGGAGCAGCCCCTACGCCGTAGGCGCGCAGAAAATGCCTCCTTGCCCAGAAACGGCGACGGGTCCGATGCCGGCGGGGTGGCGAAGCGGGATTCGGGGGCACGTCCCGGTGCCCCCCCACCGCTGCCGCATCCCGCCGCCGTCGGCGGCTGCTTGCGGCTCTGCCCGGCGGCCCTGCCGGGGATGGGGGGGAGTCACGGCGGACCCGGGTCCTCGGAGCTGCCCAGTGCTGCCCGGCAGAGCCCCACGTCGGAGTCGAAGCCCGCCCGCCCGTCGCAGCGCCCCGCGACCTGGACAGCGCCTTCGCGGGGTGGGGCGGGACGGGGACGACTCGCTGCTGACTCCCTTTTCTTCCTGCCCCGGTGCTGGCAGGATCTTTTCGGCTCTGGTCTCTACATGGCCTCCTCCGGACGGCAGCGCCCAAGGAGGGGCTGCCAGACACCCCCCCCCCTCGGGTCCTGGCCCCCGCCCCCCGCCCCCCCGCCTC
>VYZV01025817.1:271708-288620 GCA_013401275.1 Pandion haliaetus | reverse complement strand
GGCACAGCGGCCTGTTTGACAGAAGGGTATCGCGTTTCCTTTCTCCGGCAGGGGTTTCTTTTTTGGGGGGGGGCGGGGGGAAGGTTATAAAGAGGGAGGTGAGGCTGATTCAGGTGAAAAAGGGCGACTTCACTGAACCCTTTCTTGCTTCGCTTCTTATCTCAGTAGCTATCGCTGGAGTGAGAGAGAAAGCCGGATAAATCGGCGCTGATCGCATCAGGAACCTCAGTGGTGTGAAGAGCAGCCGCTCTANCCCCCCGCTGCCCCTCTCAGAGCTGTTAAATATCTGTACCATAAAATGTGGGGGATTTAAAGGTCTGTGGGAGGCTCCCTTTGAAAAGGACTCTGGGGAAAGTCTTTCTAATCCAAGATACTTGAGCCGGATGGGGAGGGATTGCCAGAGAGGCGTAAAATAAAAGTCATTCGGCAGACAAGGCGAGGGGCTACGCTGACATGAAGAAAGCGCATTCGCCTCGGTGTTTTGGTTTGTTTTGTTGGATATTGAGACTTCTCATGAGCTAGTGCGTGTGTGGAAATTTCTGAGCAAGCCAGGCGAGTGGCATAAATAAACAAGGCTGCGGAGAAAGGATGGGACACGTGTGTGAGCCAACCTGCAGCCAGCCGGCCAGCTCACTCAAGCAGCATTAGCACCAGTGGGCAGAGAAAGCATGTCAAAAAATAAACGCTCTGCGAGAAACATAAGGAAAACATTAAACAAATGCGGAGTGCACTCCCTCTCCTTGCCCTGACAAAGCGCGGCTGAGAAACTCTGCTCGCTGCCTCTCCAGCCTCTTCCCTTCCATGTGTCCCTGCTACAGCGGGGACGTGTGGGGCAGAGGTGTTGGGACACAGTCCCAGGAACCCCGCGGGTCACCCAAGAGCCTCAGCAAAACCGACTTGTGGGGTGTGTGCTGACCCAGGGGCCGAGCAGAAGGACAGGGTATGCATGAGTGACCAGCGGCGGGGGGGGGAGAGGTCATTTATTTGCAGTGGAAGAGGGGCAGAGGCATAGACTGAGGAGAAAACAAAAGCTGTGCCTTGACTCTAGATGGGATCTGAAAAGAGGAAGGGTGAGAGGACGCTGGAGACCCAGGTTACCCCCCCAAACCAGCTCCATTGGAGGCGGGGGGTGGAAAAACACCCAGCAACAATAACCCCAACCCATAAACAGTTACTGCCGCTCTGTGATAAAAGGAGAAGATTTATATTGCTGAAATGTGTGGAAGGAGCTTGTTCCAGAGCAAAACTCTGGCATGCAATTCTCTGTTTATGTCGCTCATCCCGATGAGATATTGGTGGCAAAGTTCAGGCTGACATCAGCCCTCGGGAGGCCGAGCCAACCGGCTGGGCTGGGCTGCACAGCTGCGCGTGGGCCTGCAGCCGGTGGACCGCCGGCATCAGGGGGGATTGGGCTTGCAAAAAAGCCTCCTCTCGCCAGACCTGGGGACATGAGGAGTGAGCCAGCAGCGGTGTACATGGCTGAGGGAGCTGGATGTAGTATTTCCTTGCAACTGAAGCTAGATGAATCAGAAACGGCTCCCAGGGTGGTTTTGTGCGCCTCTCTGTTTTCGGGTTTATTAAAGAGGGTGGGGAGGGGGAGAGTGGCTGATGGTCTGTGTTGTTGCTGGAAAGTCAAAGATGTCAGAGCACTCTGTTTTGCTGGACTGCATTAAAACCAGCAGCAGGAGACTGTGAAATCAGATAGGTATTGGATTGTTGTGGGTTTTTTTTTAATAATCCTTTAGGTCAAAGAGGAATAGTGTGTGGTGGTTTCACTATTGCAACTCCTGCCCAGCAGTTTCTTTGTGCAACTTTCCATAGCTAGAAAATGTTAATTTCAGTTTTCTGAATAGCTAATAAATTGGGGGAAAAAGAAGGTGGCCTCAAGATGCTCAGATTATATCCAAAATAAGATAATAATATTCAATTAATAGCTGATGTTTTGCTTGCTTAAAATGGCACTCCAGTCATAAAGACTAGCCGTGTGAACAGGACAGCTGAACGCTAACCCTTTGTCATTCTTCTCTAGACTGGAAATAGTTTGTGTAAGTGAACAAAAGGGTCACTGATTTGCCTTTTCAACTTGGGAAACACAGAAAAGAAATAAAGGCCCTGCATTACTTCTGATACATAACTTGAAAATGAAGTATACTGTGTCCAATAAAATATCCTTATTTCTCAGGTGCTGCTCAGGGTGGAAGATGGCATAGGTCAGACTTCACCACCAAGGAGGTATCCACGGTAGCATCCTCACAGACCGGGGTCAGTAATGCCTGCTGGAAGGAGAAGGGTTAGAGGACTGGAGCAGGCATCCTGAGTAAAGGTTGCACAATCCAACACATCTACTGTTTGTTAAACACCAACAATATTTTTGGCACTGCACAGGGCCCCAAATCATGACAGTCTTTGCCCCAGATTTTTCTTCTCCTGTACAAACTAAGAAGGAAGCACAGAGTGGGCAAGGCACGCAGAGAGGCACAAATATGTAAGAAATTACCCAACACACATAATGCATATATATGTAAGTATGTGCATGCGTCTGTATTACTATTCTTTTCTGTATTTCCCAATCTGACAGTTGTTACATTTCTCTGTGTTTCCTAACATAACCTGTTTGTTCTTTAGCCATATTCCATTTAGGAGGTTAACCTTCTGTAACATCACGAGCATTCTCAAAAGCTGTTAATACCACAAACAGAAGATTATAATTGCATAGTCCAAATAAACCAAAAGAAGGGAGTGATGAGAAATCCTTTACACATAGTAAGCTGAAACGGTGAGAATATGTGTACTTTTTAAAATATAAAATGTTTCCTAAAGATCCAGTCCCAATATCTTTAATAATGTCTTTATGCTTCAGATTTTTAAAAGATGTAATGGCAGAACATTAACAAAATGTGCAGTAGGGAAAAATCCTACACTGGCAACAAATAGACTAGATGACCTAATTGATTTTTCCCATCTCTGATTTATGCAATTCTGTCATTGTAATAAAATCCCAGTGTAATCAAAATCTGCAGGATCAGGCCCTAAATTAGCATGTCAGTCAGGACTATCCCTCAGCCTGGGCCAGGTCCAAAGCCTGCTGCTGTCAGCTTGACCCTTCATCAGTCTGAGAGAGGTTTGGATCTGGTCTTCTGGATCACACTGGAAGAGAGCTGGATTATTGTTTTATTGTGTGTAGGAAAAAAAAAGCATATTTGTGGGAAAAACACATGGGCAAATTCTGCAGCACAAACCTTCCAGATGCAGTTCAGTTAAGAAAGTCCAACAGGAAGGCCTCAAAATGAGAACTTTTTGGCACAGAGGAGGTTTTAGCAGTTAATACGAGGATGATCAAATCCTGCTAAGTCATTGTTTCCCTGTATTCGTCTATCAGTTGGTTGTCTCTTGGACTTGCGATCAGATTGTAAAACCTTTGGGATGCAGACCAACTTTTTGTTCTGTGTTTGCAGAATCTGTGCCTAGAGCAACTGTATCTACAAGAAAAAATCTCAGCATTGCCATGGAAGTATCTGTGTATTTTAGGTGTAAATACTCAACCTGGAACAGAATTGATTAACATAAATGTTTTTGTCGTGTATGCTAAGTTGAAAAGAAAAAAAATGCTTTTGGTCTAGACTAAGTTTAATCACCCAAAAAGCAGTACCAGAATAACGGCACTGGTTTAAATTCACGCATCAGTTTGCCCAAGTATACTTCTCCTGTGGTGACAGCGCATAAGGTGGAACTGTAACTGGGTAAAGCTGAGGACGTGAGTAACCACCAACCAAGGTTTCACAGGACTCTGACACATCCATTTGTCTAGGCATTGACTTCTCTGTGATTTGAGTATTTGGGAGGGCAGTTCACAACACCTAAGTTAGGAGCTGTTTTCTCACTTTGGCAGTGTTTCCTGTGAATTTCTTTGGTGTTAATGTCAGCCTAAGTAGATCCCACACTTGCCCAAGTGACTTGCCCATTCCCACTTCCTGGGCTGTGCTAGTCCAAGCATTAGCAGTCATATGCTGGATTAGGGAACTATTAGGCTGAAAAAATGAAATCCTGAAAAAAAAAAAAAAGTTTATTTCCAGCAGATTCAGTTTCCTGATCTGTTTCACCATGAGGACACAGGAATGAAAAGCCTGACATGTGAAACAGTAAGGGCAGGGAGTGTCTCAAAGGGGTCAGTGAAGCAATCTCACCACTGAAGGTGAAATTACAGATGTAGGGTCCTTTGGAAAGGCAGGGAGTAGAAAAGAAGCCTGTTTCTTAATGTGTGTGCTCACCCCCCAGCATGGGTGATGGGCATATTTTCTAGTGTGCGTAGAGAGGAACAGGCAGGCATGAAGAAGGATGATGCTGCACAGTGTGGATGGATTCCATGGGCTGCTGTTCCAGCTGTCCTCAAGAACCCCATCCCATTGCCAGGAAATCCCTGAAGCAGTTCAGCTCTGGTGACCTGAAGGCATAAGAAGTGCTACAGGGCTGGTAGGAGCTGTAGATGAGGGACTGGGCAGCCACCATCACAACATGAGGCACAGAGTGTGTGAGCATGGGGTACCCTGCTCTGCACCAGGAATCCGGCTGAGCCACACAAAATGGGTCTTGGGTCCTGTGTTAATAAATATAATGCAACAGTAGTGCTGCCCACCTAAACAAGCACATTAGGCTTGGCACAGGAGGAAAAGTTGTCCCACTGGCCATACTTTGTGGCACTTAATTAGAATTTTATCAGGTGAAGACAACTATTATGCTATTTAAAATGTTACAGGAGATGGTCCTTCACCAAACATTGGTAAATGTGTCACTGATACTTATTCTATGAGACATTTCAGTAACATATGATTGTATTAGGCAGATAATGCTAAGCAATCAAAAAACACTTCTGTACTCAAATGCTCTTGCTGCTTATTTCAAGATGCAAATTGAAGGTCCTGAAAAACTGCAAAATGGTAGTCCTGAGGAAGGATGTTCTCTGCTTGACTCTGGTGCACGAGAGACATAGTACTCAAGAGGAACTTTTAAGCACAAGCTGATGTCAGTCCCTATGCCTGGAGAGCTTGAAGCAGATGCATATGTTGCACTGACATCATTGGAACTGAAATTAGCCCTTGCACTTCTCTGAAGAGAGAAGTCTCCTTTCCTCAGTCAGAGCCTTACCATTTTTGTGTACCTTCCAGCATATTTCTGACCACTATTCATCACTGGGAAGAACCACACTGCATTTTAGTCTGGACTTAGTTCTTTTTTATATGAGGCTGATAGGTGGTAGTGGAATGACAATGATTTAGTGATGTGGAGCTTCTGCTAAGCTAATATCAACATCCACTACATTGAACAAGTTACAAACCAGGCATCAGACAGCTACAACTTGAAAGCCAAGGTTTAATGAAATATGGAGGCATCTTTAACTTAGGAGTAACAAATCTTACCTTGTAGGCATATGACTTTGCAAGTGACATCCAACCCTCAACAGTTAGATGTCTAAACTCCCCGAATAAACTGCTACCAGAACCAACATTCATCCTGAATTGAGAGCCAGCAGGAGCTGACAATAAGGAAACACCCAGCTCAGCTAGAGTTTTCTGCCCAGCTGAATATCCGTCCATGCCTGATCGAGCCAGCCTCCTCCATCAGGGGAGAAATTCAGACCCTTTCTTTCAAGAGTCAGCTTTCTCTCTCTTTTTTTTTTTTCAGAGTCGCCTTTACTATAACAGCCCAATGGCAATAAAACTTGGCCAGTGTGTGGACTGGTGCTCCATGTGTACCTTCCATGTAAGTGCAATTCAGGCTGCGATCACACCCTGCACCCTAGGCTCTCAGTTATGGGATTCCTCAGCTGGGGTCACTCCTCTGGCTGCTTGCCATGTCTGTGGCACCACATAGCAAAGGAGACCAGATACTTGGCGTCAGACCATAAGAAGGAACCAATTTTAAGGCACACAAAGGGAAGTCTTGATTTCTGTCTGTTTTTGTAAAGCCTGCTTGCACATTTCACAGTAAACGGAAATTTATGAACAGAAACCGGTATCTTCTGGCTGCATATATCCTAACTACTAAGCAAAGGCATGATCATTACTATTTCTCTTTTTCTGTCCCTGTTTTATAAAGAAGCTATTGCACACTGCTTGCTGAGAGGGCTCCAGTCCAGCTGGTAGCTGGATATAGCTCCTCAGCGAATTTAGCTCTGCTCTGCTCAGCTTTGGCCCACAAGCTGCTCATGCAGGAGTCCTGCCTGGGCTGACTCTGGGTCTCTTGCAGGGGCTGAACTCCCAGGAGCATTCACCCTAAACAAGGAAGGACATTGTGAATTTAATTAGGTGCTTCCAGGCTGAGCTGCTGCTGAAGATGATTCTAGGATCACAGCTTTCTGCAGAGCCATCAAAGTCCCTGTTTGGATCAAACTTCTCGTACCAACCTGCTTTAATGTGCCTGCAGAGTTACATACAGTAATAACGTTCAGGACATTTCAGGGAAGAGTTTCACGGTTCCTTACATGATACTGTGCCACCAACCCACCATCTAAAAGTGAAATAAAATCTCCAGCTGCTTAAACTGTTAGTTACTTCTCTTTAATAGTTAACTGTTTGAGAGGGTTTTAGTACCCACAGACTCATAGAAAGGCATCTAGCGTAGCATTTTGTAGCAGGACTTAATGATCATTGTTAAGAAATTGTATCTGGATAAAACATTTATTTGTAATGTGTGGAGTTAAAGAGTGTTTTTTATCTGCAACGGTAACTTCTACAATTGTTACTGGCAGGCTATTTTAACAGAAGCCAGGCTGTTTAACTGTGGGGTATGGATATAAAGAGCACATGTATATGTATTTCAGGAACTAGAAAGCTAATTTTGTAATATGGAGTCAAGCAGGGCATATGGTAGATAACAGTCCCCTTTCACATTCTAACACAGGATTGAGATTTCTTAACAAAGGCAATAGAGTTGCAAAAGAGCATGACTTTGTTGCAGTTAGTAATTAATGAGGTGCTAAAAGTGCCTAAACAGAGGATCCCAGACAGAGAATGCATGACTCAAGAGGATAAGAAGCCCCCATCATTTCAAACAACAGTATCATTTAAATAAACAAGCAGCAAGTCCCTGAGCTGGTGGGGTGGGAAGAGGCGTTGGCAGCCACCGCTGCAGCAGCATGCACGTTAGCTATTGCTTTTCTGCCTGTGAGAAACCAGTTGTGCTTTTCCAAATGCAGCCTTCAGGTGTGAAACATTTGTTTAATCCATTATTGGGTGTGGGGTGGGGTGGAATCACACACTCGTCCTTGCTGCGGCTTTTCTGGTGGCATGTTAGTCAATTCGTCTTATAATCAAACAGCAGTCACTGCCCTGAAAGCTGTTCCCAGATACGTACTATGCAGGATGGAGTCTACCTGGCAGGACCCCCCTTTTTTTTTCCTCATAAAAGACATAATTTCTGTGTTCCCAGATGAGATATAAATAATGTGGTTTATGCTTTTTGATTTTTTTTTCCCTTTTGCATTTTAACAAGCATGGGAGATTTTGTGCTATTCTGCATGGCACTCAAGGATTCTTTTTTTTTTTTTAGGCAAAACCAATTCCGTTTCAGGTATTATATGAAAATAGCACAGGTTTATAAAATGTTTGTCCTGTAATGTTTACTTTCTTTCCAGCCAAACATTTATAAATAGATTGAGAGAAATATGGCAAAGCACCGAAGTCATCCACTAAAATATTTCATAAGAAACTATAATGTGAAAGGGGAATAAAGGCACACTTTTGGAAGTGAAGTTTGTTAGTGAATTCTTTTTTGTGTAGGGGGATATGATGCAATATGTCATGTTGACCCTTTGGAGTCTATGGCATAGTGATCCAAATTTATTCCTGGAGGGACTGCAGTGCAGTACATGTGTTGTAGTCAGATTGAATTTATGTACACATTTTTGCAGCTAAAAAGATGCTAGGTTTGCGGGGGGGTTCCCCTTTCTTTTGTGGCTTTAGAAAACTAGTAACTGAGAATCCATCACATGCTGGGAAGTGATGGAGCTAATTAGTAAAAAATCCAATTTCTCTGTTTTTAGATCCAGGCAGCTACAGTATATTTACACTTTTTTTTTTTTTTTCTCCAGGTATCTTTCCATCTTACTGCCTGGCAAAGAGAGAAGAAAAATTGTGCGTGTCCCTTATTCCCTCTTTGTTCTTACATATGAAACTTATGAAATGTATTTAATGTTCTGTTTGTTTTTCATTAGAAGCATAGATATAAATGCTTTGGAAGACTCTGTGTCTTGTTTCCACTGGACTCTTTCTGGGAAATTCAGTTGCTTTTTCTGTGCTACCTTTTCTTCTGTTCAACAGCTCACTACGACTTGTAGCTCCCCTGGAGTGAGCGGTGGTGGGAGCATGAGGGGGTACAGAGCACGGCTGAATGTTGGGGTTTCTTCTTGTGTTGTGCACAGCAGGACTGAGGGAGTTTAACTGAAAGGGTTGTGAAGACCTCAGTAACTACATTGGCACTGCTCACTTTGAAATAGGTAACTGACCCTCCATTTTGAAAAAAAAATAGACATTTGAGATCTGCAGATGCTGCAGCACTGCGGTAAGTTTGAAGCCCCAAGGGTGAAAGTGAAGGAAGGTCCTGTACTATGAGAGCTCCCTACAGACGTGGGGCCACTCTGTTCTGACTGTTGCTACAGACCAAATGGAAGCTCTCCTACTGCTTTAGTTGATAAGGACAGGCAGAAAATGGTCCCCTTTCGGGAAAATGTAGGCACACACTATGACGGCTCTTTCACCTCTTATTAAAAAAGAAGATCCTCCTTTGTGTCCTGGTCCCAGTGCGGCAGTGAGGCATGTCGGTGGGAGCCCTGCAGGGGCCGGGGTGCTGCAGCAGGCAGAGAGCTCTGCTGAAGAGAGCTGCTGGCCACGGGGGGATTGTTGCATTTGGGGAGGACATGTCGGTGGGACTACCCTGAGAGTGTTTCTGCAACAAAAAAGGAATCTCCTGTATCAAGCTTTTCCTTAAAAATACTCTAGAGGGAGTCAAATCTAAAAGTTTATTTATCTTTAAAGTATTTCAACTGCAGTTCCTTCTGTTAAAAAGTTGTTTGTTTCCTGTTTGTTTATTTTAGGCCTGTCTATTAATACAGCATTTTTGTTTGAATGTGTTTGTACATTTTCAGATCAGATATGTGCTAATAGTACTTAAGAGGCATTACTTGGAGTGATGTGTCACTGTCACAACAAGAAATAGCCCCTGAAACCAGCAAATACCAGTTTTAGTTTTGAAAGAAACAGAGCCCTAGGAAACAAAAGCAGAAAAGAAATTGAAAAAGTTTCACATCTCAAAGAAATGGAGGTATTGCTTGTATTGAAGATCATTTTCTACAGTGCTTAGTATGACTTCAGTATCTGGTGACATATTAAGTCTATTACATGATAACTTCATATTAGAAATGTAACTCTGAATCAGATCTAACACCCCATCAATTACACACTAGTATCTTGGATGAAGGCTATGGCCCTATTCTATTTTAAAAAGTCAGTCCACTTTTAACATTGATTTGTGGTTTGAATATGCAACTATCCTTGCTTTGCAGTGGTCACTGGACTGTTTTTAACAATTAAACCTATATCGAGGTGGGAGGGGAGGGAAGGCTGTGCCACTTCAAAAATTATTCTGGGTGACAGTCTCCCCTGGAGCAGAGCTACCTCTCTTTAACCTCACTTTGTGTCCGTATCCCATGTAGCAGCAGACTGGAATTTTTCTGCTTTTCTTTAGCTTCCACTGTTACAGCTGCTAAATGTCTCCTGGCTTTCTGACAACAGCAGAAAACAAGCATCTGTCAGAAAACCATGAATTCAATTTCTTTCCTTAGAGGAGAGAGTGAGCAATGCTCATGAGGTTCCCTTCTAGAGATTCCTCCACAATCACTGAAGGAATTAGGCCCACTGCCTCACGGAAAAGACTATCTGGTATCTGGAAACCCAGAAACTCCACAAATTCCCTGAGATCTAAACACCCAGCAGAGATAATGAGTGGGAGGCCAGAGCTAGCAGTTGAATTTCAACCTGGTTTCACTCATCCATGAACACAACCTGGTGCAACTCTGCAAGCAGAGCCCTGCTTGGGCTGAGCCTTGTGCTGTGAGGGGATCCCTATTTTTTCCTGGGGGAAATGGGAAGGATGTGGGGTCAGAATTGATCTGACCACATATCTGCATATGAACTTGTCATTTAGACTGCTTTTGTAGTCAGTGGTAAGACACAGGTATTTTATAACTAATTTCTTTGTCTTGTGGATGTCTAAAAGAGCTGAGTTGAACTGTGTCCTAAAATAGGTAAATGCCCAAAGTTAGATGAAATAACCTTCTGCACTGTTGTGTACAGACAAAGGAATGCATAGAGGGAAGGGCAGGCAACTAGTAGAGTATGAGAAATTAAATCCTAGCTCACTGATATTTCTGATTTCCAAAATCATTCTTGTTGGCTTTGTTTCTCACAGGCCTGAGGTATTTTGAAGAAACCCCTGGAAAGCACTGCTCCCTTCCCCTCTTATGTCTGTGCCTCCTACGGTGATGAGGGTGCTTGTCTGTTCTGTGGGAAACCCGTGCTCATGTCCCTCTTTGCCATTGCATTTGCCATGGACCCTGCAGCAAGCAACTGAATGGGACATCTTGCTTAACAGTGTTCATCATGTGGACACAGGCTTTTCCAGCGTGTCATCTGCAGCTCACCGTCAATGTTCTTCCCAGCTTTTGAGCTCCAGAGTAGTACGTTGCTGAGGTTGCTCTCACTGCCTGTCTGACCAGCACCAGGGATGGGTGACCAGGTCTCTGCACAGCAGCTGGGCATCCCTGTCACTGCAGGCTGGAGGATCCCCCTTCTTCTGTGTCAGTCTCCCTTCTGGAAAAGTCCTAGCTGATTTGGGAAGACGGCAGTAATTGATCTGAAATCACTGGTTACAGCAAAGCAGAACCACCTTGGTATTCCTGTTTGGAGCCAGGAGGGGTAGGGGTTTGATTTCCAGCTCTCCATATCCTCAGAAGGTGCCCTACCCTACCCTACCTAACCCAATCCAACTGAACCCAACCTAATGCAATCCAATGGTTTCTGTCTGGTCCTGGACGGAAATTCTCCAAATTTTCCTGATAGTATTAATAAATAAACCACAATTTTTGAGAGACTTTAGCATCATTGCATCCCTTTTTCTTGCAAAGCTGCTAGATTGAAAAATCTAGTTAAATTCCTCAGCAGTATTTTTCCTTTAGCTCTTTCTAACCATGACATTGAGCCTCCCTGAGGAACAACACGGGACATAGGAACAGTGGATGAACTATGGCTGTGTTTTTCAAAGAAATCAGCTGGATGAAGAGGAAGCCAGGGTTAATATGAAACATTGCCCTACACCTCACAATGGCTCAAAGAATGTATTTTCTTCTCTGTCTCTCTCTTTCTTTCTTTCTCTCCTCTCCCTATTTTGCTTTTTGTTATTAAATGAGATGGATCAGGTTTTCCAAAGTTCATGAAGAGGAAGTGCATCTCCTGGTGTCATAATTTATGTACAGAGATTGGCTGCCCTCTGTCACATTCAACAGCCAGCATCACTAGAACATTATAAAAGGACATTTTATTTGAATTAGATGGTTGGCTGCTGCTTGTGCCTCAGCTCAATAGAATATTTCACACTTTTCATCTTCAAAGCACTTTATAAGCATTTGCTCATTAGTCTTCACAGTAACCTTAAGAAATATCACTATTGTTATCATGTCCTTGAAGAAAGTGGAGACAGAGAAGACCTGACAAAAATCACATTTTCCTTACAAGTTGCCCACCAGCAGAACTTCTGTTGTAGTGCTGATGATGGGAGATCTGGTGTGGACACACCAGCAGCAGCCACCAGCACGGACTGCAAACACTGCAGTCTGCCCTGGGCCATGATGAGAAAATACAGTTGTTGAAATAACAGTGATTAACGGTGTTACAACTATTCCTACCTATTGGTGGAACTGCAGCAGTGGGAACGTTCTTTGGACCAAAATCAGTACAGACACAGCAAAACAGACTTGCCCACAACCATGCCTATTAGCTATTGCAACATAATTCTTGTGTAAATACTCCCATTAAGTTCAGCTGGAATTATGAATTCTTAACTCAGGATGCTCTGTAAGTCATGGCTAGGTTGTGGAGAGGTGAAAATAGTAGTGCCAGTAATTCAGTTTAAATGGCTTTTCCTGTTTGGTGGTTATTTGGGTTTTTTTTTTGTTTGGGTTTTTGTTTTAGTTTTTCTCCCAAAGCAATTGTTGATCTTGAAAGCAGATGCCTCCAAGCCTGTCTTCTCCTTCCTGGAGGAGTGTGTTGCAAACACTCTTATATGGCAATGGGGTCTGCCTCCCACAGGGCCTTAGAGGGGGAAAAAGGCAGAGGGCATGTGGCAAAAATTGGGAATGTTGGGCAGCTCCTGAGGGACAGTGAGGAGCATTAGCCTCATGAGATGCTAGTTAATGGTAGAAATGCAATACTGTCATCAGAAGTACTGTGGCCCAGATTTGTAGTCTCAGGTGATCCAGCCTGCAAAGTCTTTCCAACTGTCTGCCTCAGGACAAGAATGTCCACATATATACAAAAACATTTAGGGATAGCTCATCAACTTTACATTTATAACCAGTCTTCATCCAGATTATTTTGCAATAATCATCAGTCCCCATTTTGTCTTCACCTCATTTAGTTAAAGAGGTGAAGTCAAACTCATCCAAGCCCCTACATAAATACTTTTATTTTGTTTCTTAAAACTACCTCATTTTAATTCACTTAACAGCTCCTCTTGACAATTAAGAAGACATTTTAAAAGAGGCAGAACTACCTCACCATTTGGGATTTATGTCAGCCATTAAAACCATGGAGAATGTTGTACTGGGGCAGATTATATTGCATTGCCTTCCTGGGGATTCCTGCTCCTGCCTCTTCAGTGCCTTTTCCAAATTATTGCCAAAGACAAACACTTCAATATTTGCAGATTCAGGGTGGTTATGCCTCTGCTGCACCAGAAGTCCCTGGTTCAACTAAACCACCCATACACACCCTAAGAAGAGCCTGTTTCATGCACAGGCTTAAAGAGGAAAGTTCTCATTTTTTTGTCCTTGCTTTTCTGACTCATCGCTGAAAACACCGAGGAGCTCTCCTTCTGTGCTTTGCAAAATCTCACATAAGCAACATGTCCCCGACAGTCAGAGCCTGTGTGAAAGGGAGAAGCACAAGGACATGGAACTAAACGCAACTCAACTTTCTTGAACTTGCAGGAAGAAGGAAAAAACACTGAAGAAACAGAAGGGAAAAAAAAGCATATGCAATCTGAACTCTTTTGCAAATGCCATTCTTACTTGTGGCATTGCCATTTTATTGTGGACTTTGGTGGAACTGGGTCCTGAATGAGTCTAAAATGGGTATTAGACATGATTCTGCAATCTCACCCGGTGTTGGTCAGCATTAATGTCTGCACAGTTATTTGTTAGTGGTGTGCAGTTTATGTGGATAGCAGGGTAACTGTGCTGAGGTTAGAGACATGAGCAGACGCTATGTTAAAGATTTGTAACTCAGGGGTAATTTCACAAGAAATACAAGAAAAATATTCACAAGAAAAATAGGGCTGTACCACCTCCAGCACCTGCTGAGATGCAGAAGCAAAGGAGCTGCTTTTGTTGAGGATGAACCCCAGGCTGGGAAGCCCTTCTGGGCCTGGGCTGGTGCTGCAGGGAGCTGGCTTGGAGAGCCTTGTGCTGAGCCAGGATGTCAGGGAATGGGAGCTTCAGGCACAAGGTCACACAAAGGCAGATGCTCAGCTGAAGCCTGACCCAGTGCAAAAGCTCTTGTCTCCTCCTGGGTGCCCAGGTACTGGTGGGGTAGGTGTGTGCAGAGGTGGCTACGGTTTGGGATGGCTGGTATTGCCCCACAGGACCTGAGCTGACTCTGTGCTCTGCATACCCCCACTCATTTCTGCCTTCCTGTATTATCCCAGCTTCACCCTTGGTCCTTGCTCTCCTCAGCCCCCACTCCCCACTCCAGACAACACAGGGTTAACCGGCTCTGTTGGAACGACTGGTCCTAAACCTTCATTTTCTCCTGCAAAAAGAGGCTGTGTAAAAGCCTTTGGTAGAGATTAGTCTGACTATGAAAAGAGGTGTCCATCTGAAGACTAAGAATAAAAATGCCACCCTAAAATGAAAACCCCGGAAAAGACTGAGGAAACGGGAGAAAAACATCCACTTAATGATGCTCCAGAATGTCTAGGTGGCAGCCTGCTGGGGCAAGTGCCCTGGGTTAATGGAGTAACCTCTCACCCCTGGAAACTAGTTTAAATCTTGCCTTAGGGTAATAAAGGAAAATTGCATCTGATGGTGTCAAATTAGTCCCTAGTGGACTTTTTTCCACATCACAAATTCACCACAAATTTCACACAATTTGTCATGATTGGCAGAATCTGTCGGGGAGAAGTTTAGGATGGGAATAGCTTGGGTTTTGTAGGCTGGAAGTCAGGGACTGTTTGCAAACAGCTTTAGCACTATCAGGCCTTTGCTGTCAGAACAAAGCCCCAGGATTCAGCCCCACTCTTCAAAGCAAGGGAAACAAATAGAGGAACCATCATTTCATGACAGAATTAAACCATTATTCACCTCTAGAGCTGAGGAGATTTGTCAGAGACAGATCTGATCTATCCCAGATTGACACTGATGTCTCATTTGGTGAAGTTATTTGGGATTTACATCAGTCTAAATGAGATTAAAAAAATCTTTATTTCTTTATCTTTAAAATAATCATGTACTTTAAAAGGTAGTGGCCTTAGCATAAATAAAACTGCAGATTGTGATGAAATTTGGCCATTGTGTGCACCACGGTGTGTAAAATACCAGTTTGGAGTCTCCCACTGCCCAAGTCTGCGGGCACACATCTGCTTCGTGCCCAGGCACACATCTGAGTCTCACACTTGCTCTGTACACACAGAATTTGAGGATAAACAACTTAAAAAGCATATCCTGTGCATTAGAATTTTGAACAAATGATTCCTAAAGAAATAAAAAGACTCTTTTAGAAGGCTTCAAGGAAGAATTATGAGGATAAGAGGGAGCAAACAGGAAAAAAAAATGACTGTAAAAAAGCAGCAGGAAAGTGGGGTCTGGATTCATTCTCAGAGCTGATGGGATGTCAGGTCCCTCTCCTCTTGGTTCTGGTACCTGAACAAAACCCCCTCTGATGGAACTGGGAGTCTGCTAAGAAATGGACTGGAGAATTTAGCCCAAAGTCACTTAATTCAACAGTGCAACGTGAGAAATAAAGTCCTTATCTCTGGATGCTGTGAGAGAGAGCATGCTGGCCCACGTGGAGTTTTGGAGTAGTAACACTACCTACTGACACAGCCTGGTGTTACTGTACATTGCCCTTGAACGCATCACAGCCCTTTTTGTGTTATTACTGGATGTCCTTACTGCAAGTCGTAGGACTTGTCAAATGGCTGCTTTCCAGATTTATTGACTTTACTCATAACCTGCTGAAAATTCTTAATAACACTGCTGAATTGGATATAAACATGTGCTTAACGTCTTTGAACACGGAACTTAAGCACTTTGCAAAGATTAGCTGAAAGAAGTGGCAACAACACGTGCATTCTCTTTTAAACAGCAGGCAGAACAGCTATGTCTGTTTTTGATGAACAGGCTCTCTTGACAAAACACACTTTAGAAGCTTTGAGCTACCCTGTCCCACTGGTCATTTTGGCTGGTACCTACTGACCTTTCTTGGTGCTGGCCAAGGATGGAGGTGGCAGTGCCTGCAGTGGGGCTGTGCACGTGCACGGGGATGGCCGCCAATGAGCCTTGCAAGTGGAAAAGGGCTAAACCCTTGCTCTAGAAGTTAGGGCCGTACCTGGGGGTCTGGGAGCACAAAGGCAGCGCCAAAGCCAGCCCTTGACTTGTAACATGCCCCCTGGGAGGTGCAGTTTCGTGGATGCCTGTCACGGCAGGGCCAGCTTGGGGAGTTCTGTTTCGCTAACACTCCTGCCCATACTTCTTGCCCAGCCCGGCAGGCATTTTGTGGATACCCCTCAGCACAGTGCCTGTACCTGCTGCAGAGGGTGGCCGCTACTTAATGCAAATGAATGGTATGGTGCACAACCCAAATTAAAACTTTTTTTTAGTATATGCATATATAATACATAAGTTTTCTACATAACTAAAATACAAAAAAAATGTAAATCAGATAAACCTTAGAAGTTCTGGCTGAAAAGTAAAATTCTTATGTCCGTTCCCACATGTTTGCACCCTTAGCAGCTCCCTTTGAATGATTAATATCACAACTCTTGCATCAAGCTTTTATTTAGCATAGTCAGTTCTATTGCAGATCCCTGTCTAGCTCTCTAATATGAGCAAGTGCTAACATTTAAACAAAATAAATCTATTCTGTGGGGGAAGTGATTAGGTGGATGTCATGGTTTCGGTTTCAGGTCAGCCAGTAACAAAGCACCACGAAGCCGCTCACTCACTCCCCACCCCTGCGCCTGGCCACGTTGGGATGAGGAGAAAATACAAAGGCAGGCTCGTGGGTCGAGACAAGGACTGGGAGGGATCTCTCCCCACTTATGGTCACGGGCAAAAGACAGGCTCAACTTGGGGAAGAAACAAAAGCAATTTAATTTACTGCAAATCAAATTAAAAACAAAACACAAGGGTATTGGGAAGGGAAAACCAAACCTCAGAACACCTCCCCCCACCCCTCCCGCCTTCCCGGCTCGGCTCCATTCCCAGTGCTTTCTACCTCCTCCCCCCGGCGGCACAGGGGAACAGGGGATGGGGGATGGGTCAGCTAGCCACACATTGTCTCTCTGCCGCTCCTTTCCTCAGGGGGAAGATTCCTCACTCGTCCCCTGCTCCACCGTGGGGTCCCTCCCACGGGAGACAGTCCTTCAC